>BQMZ01000248.1:0-96968 GCA_036984285.1 Chlamydomonas sp. KOR1 | reverse complement strand
TCCGCCTGGGCCAGCGGAGAGGCGGCCACCGGCCCGCCTGCAGTACCAGCAGTTTGAGCCCGTGTTAAGCTCACACCAGAGCCACTTAAGCATAACACCTAACACACTCCCCAAAATGGCGCCGTCCAGGATGGCGCAGGATCCCTCAGCCTTTACACGATCCCACGGAACGGGCTGCCAGCACCCACCTGCCGCCCGCGCCCTGCGGAACTTCGCCTTGCTGGCTGCCTGCGCCGCCGCCGACCCGTCGTCCGCCGCTGCCGCCACCGCTGCGCCGCCGCTGGGTGCCGCCGGCCCCGGCTCGTCGGCGAACATGGCCTCGTCGGCGGTGGCGCCGGCGGCGGTGGCGGCTCCGCTGGGCTCCCCGCTAGCCCCCGGCGCCTCCGCCACGGGGTCGTCTTCGACGAACATGGACTCGTCGCCGCCCTCGGCGTCCGCCACAACGAAATCCTCGGTGCCGTCGCCGTCGCCCTGGGGGTAACCGGCGGCGCGGCGGGAAACGGCGATGTGTTGCTTACGTAGGAAGCAATACACACGTATTAGCGCCTGCACTCCGCCAATTGAGCACAGCTATGGCCGTTCCAGCACCACGATCCCTCAGCTAGCCAACCGTATGAAGTCCTCATAGAACCATGGCTGGCGTAGTCCACCTAGAAATTCGGACAGAATGCTGCTGATGACATTACGACCATTAGCAGGGGGCCTTTCCTGAGCGCACACCCCACGCACCACGAAGAAGTCGTCTGTCCCGCCGTACTCGCTGACCGCCGCGCTGCCGCCGTCGCCGCCGCCCGCCTCCTGCGACGCCAGCCACGCCGCGAAGCTGGACTTGCCCGCCGCCTTGGCAGTGGACGTGCCCATGCGGGGGGCTGCAGGCAGGGCAAGGACGTGCACGCGGTGTTCGCTTCATGCACCCGGACAAGCCACAACAGGCTAGGCTTGGTGCGCCTGGACTCTGCACCAGCGGTGCGTGCACACGCCACAGCCTAGTATGCAAGAAGCACCCCCACACACAAAGCCGGTCGGGTGCTGCAGTGCGCGTTTGGGCATCAGCCAGATGACCCATGCCCTCTACGCCCATCCGCAAGCCGCTGCTCACGCGTGCCACATCCCAGCCACGTCCAAGTCCTCCCCCTCCCGTGCTCCCCCTTCTCCACGGCGCCAGTCCGACCGGACCCACCCCGTGGCGACTGCGTGCCGCTGGGCGAGTCCTCTGCACCCGGCCCCGCGCGCCGCCCGCTGCCCTGCCGCCCGCCCGGCTGCCCCGCCGCCAGCGAGCGCCGCACGGAGCTCGACGCCGACAGCGGGGCGCCCTCAGCCGCGGACGTGGTGCTGCTGACGCGCACGCGGCCGAAGCCCTTGAGCAGCTCGTCCCCTATGACCTGTACGACACATGGGGATGAAGGTGTTCAACAGCAAAGGTCGTCCCCGACAACCTGTTGAAGACAGGCTGGCGGTGTGGGGTAGCCACACACGCCTCCTCAAGCATTCAGCCCCTTCCCTCCGCGCCTCAGCCGCTTTCCCGCCCCATGGACCCCCATGGCCGTCGCTCGCTCCCGCGCCCAAGCCTGCGGCGACACCCGGGCCGGCCGCGGCGCAACGCCCTCCAACACACATGCGGCTCAGCATGACATGCCGCCCGCACGGCCCCGTTCCGCCTTGCCGCACCTGGTCTGTGGGGATGCTGGTCCCGGTGCCCCCCGCCAGCCTCCTGCGCAGCTCGTCGTACTGCGTTGCTCGCAGGCGCTGAAAGCCCTTGGCCTTCATCTGCTCCTCGCGCATGGCCAGCAGCTGCGCAGCGCGCTTGGCCTCCTTCTCGCGCTTCTCGCGCTCGCGCCGCTCGCGCACCTCTTTCATGCGCTCGTGGTCCTCAAGCAGGGCCTGCGGGTGCACGCGCGGGTGCGGGCGCGGGCGCGCACGTTACCCCGGGAAGATCGCATGGCATGCATCACTGCGCTGTGTGCGGCGAGCAAGCTTCCATGGACGATTCCTATCTCGCCCTGCTGTGCCGCACCCCTCGTTCCTTCCCCGCCTGAGAGACATGGCTCATGGCGGTGTATTACCAATGAAGCCGGCAAAGCTCTTGATTGTCCATCCCGTAACCCTGCCCTTGTTAGGCCACCGCCCTCTCCCGGCCGCACGCACGCACCTGCAGCTGATGCCCCGACACAGATAGCATAGGAAACAGCATGCAGTGGGGGCAGCCGGGTTGAGCTTTCCGGTTCCAGCCGCCTACCCAGCACGCACCTGCAGCTGCATCATGCCCAGCGAGTTGCCCATGCCGGCGGTGGGGATGACGGGCAGCAGGTCCTCTTCGAGGGTGGTGAACCTACAGGGGGAGGAAGGGGGAGGCATTCATGGCGCCAAAGGTTGTGCGTTAGGGGACGTCGCCAAGCAAGGAGGGCTATGTAGGGGACGCATTCTTGCGCCACGGTGAATATCGCTTACAAAGTACTGGCTGCCTCACCTGTTTGGCAGCGGCTGGTTCTTGATCATGCAGGCGCGGTTGGCGTACTTGAGCGTGTTGTTGGTCTCCTCGAAGTCCGACTCGGAGGGGCTGATGCAGCTGATGAGCACCGTCAGGCTGTTGCCGCCAAGCGAGTCCTGCGGCAGGCCGTGGCACGGGGCGCAGGGCGGCGGGTACAGGGGCTTAGTGTCATCTCTTCCCCCTCCTACCGCCTAATGTCCCCCTCCCTCATAAACCGGCCACCCCTCGCAACGACATCCTTCACCACTCAGGGGCGGAACCCACGCGGCCCCCGTGCCACGTTACGTTGAGCTTCATAAGCAGCCCATGCGCTGCTGGGTGCCCTTGCTCGAGTTCAGCCGCCGCACGGCGTACGGCCCCACGTTCCCCGCGCACCTGCAGCAGGCGCGTGAGTTTAGAGTCGCGGTACGGCACGTGCTTGGGCGCCTTCTTCTCCGGTCCCGCCTTGCCTGCCGGCTCCGAGTCTCCCGCCAGCGCCACGATCACGTTGCCCAGCGCCAGCAGGCCGCTGCAGGTGCAGGGCAGGAAAGAGGGCCATGAGCATGGGCATGGGCAGGACCGTGGGCATGGGCACGGGCGGGGCCAAGTGATGACGGTGACCCAATAGCGTGCAGCGGCAAGGACCAACTGCTACCAGGACCTGTTGACTACGGCTTGATCGCACTTGGACACGCCAAGCGCAGACCACCCAAGCCCTGAGCCGCCAGCTACGACACCAGCCTCCTCCCACCATCCACGCCCCCTGCCCCGTCCGCCGCTCCCACACCTGTTGATGTGCGTGGCCTCCTTTAGCTCCTTGCCCGTCACCCCCGACCGCTTCACGCGCTCGCTGCCCGCCAGGTCCACCAGGTGCAGCTTGGACGTGAACTCAGAGGTGCGCACCTGCAGGGGAAGGGGGCACGTGGGTTGGGTGGAGGGCGAGAGGTGTGAGAGGGCAGGGGCAGGGCGGCGGCGCGGAGCCAGTCCGCTTGACCGCGGCCCCCAGCGGCAGTGGCGCCAGCACCCTGTGAGGCGACGTGGTGCTACCAACATTTATGGCAAGCTCGTGTGTGCTGTCTCTGCGCTCAAGCGCTCAAGAAGCAATCTTGGTTAACCGTATCACTTATGGTCTTTCCAAGTGTCCGGGGCCGTTGGCGCCGCACCCTGCAGCACCCCCCAATCCCTCAACGTCACAGGCCAATGGCTGAGCCATCCCCCGTCGTCGTGAGCGCCCAGCTGTCACGTCCAATACCTAAGCATCCCTGTCCAGTTGCCCATAGCGTGCATCCAGGTCCTGTGCCTGCCTCCCCAGTGTCCCAGGGTACAGTCAGGCCTCCCTTGCCTCTGCAGGGCCGCCTTCATGCTTCTCCGACAAGCATTTTGCTCCGTCTGCTTCTGGCGCTGACTGGCTTCTCACCACGCTGCACGCGGAAAACGCTGGGGCCAGCGACCCCGGCTGCGAACCACCTTCCGCCACCCCCGCGGACAGCACCATGCCCCGTACCCCGGGCAGAGGGCGCTGCGCCTGATGCTGCCACGCAACACCGCCCCTCCTGCGCCTGATGCTGCCACGCAACACCGCCCCTCCTGCGCCTGATGCTGCCACGCAACACCGCCCCTCCTGCGCCTGATGCTGCCACGCAACACCGCCCCTCCTGCGCCTGATGCTGGCACGCAACACCGCCCCTCCTGCGCCTGATGCTGGCACGCAACACCGCCCCTCCTGCGCCTGATGCTGGCACCAACACCGCCCCTCCTGCGCCTGATGCTGGCACGCAACACCGCCCCTCCTGCGCCTGATGCTGGCACGCAACACCGCCCCTCCTGCGCCTGATGCTGCCACGCAACACCGCCCCTCCTGCGCCTGATGCTGCCACGCAACACCGCCCCTCCTGCGCCCCCGCCCCCGCCCCCAGTCCTCTCCTCGTTGCGCTCCGAGGTCGCCTTCCCAAGGGGCGATGCTGCGCTGGCCTCCCCTGGCGCCCGTCGCGCGCAGCCAGCAGTGCTGTCGATCGCCCGGCACGGCCCGCGCCAGCTCGCCGTCTTCGTATGGCCGACGCAGGCCTCCCGCGCCAATCAAGTCCATTCGAATGGCAGCCTGCCTGCCTGCTGCGTACGTACCCGCCTCTCCCGGGCCGTCCTGTACTCTCCCCTCTGCGTACCCTCCCGCATTCTTCCCTCACTCACACACACAAACACATCGGCTGTCTTTTTGGTGGCTCTTCGCCCTTGCGAGGGGTGTGTGCGTCAGGGAGTGTGCCTTTTGGGGGCCGCTCTCTTGCCCTGACGACCCTCCGTGCTATCAGCGGGCTCTGTGGAGCGGCGTAGCAGTGTAAACCCATGTCACAGACACGCACACACACCGCCCCCCTATCCCACCTTTGCCTTGAGGTCACTGCCCAGCTCGTTGAGCACCTCCACAATGGTGCGCTGTATGGTGATGGTGAAGATGGCGTGCGAGCGTGAGGACCTGTTGTTTGGGTGGGGAGGGGAAGGATGAGTAGGCCAAGGATGGGTGACGTCCAAGTACGCTGGCTGTGCGAGGGCTGCTGGACGCGAACGCGGTCAATTCACCCTGCAGCTCCTAGTCAATCCGTGAGCCCAAGCCTTCCCCAGCCTTGGGCGCATAGCCAACACTGGTCTGTTACCGCCTGTTTAACGGTTTCCTCCCGTCGACTGCGTATACCCTGTGCTCCCCCGGCCCTTTCCGTGTTGAGGCCCCACCTGTCGTTGAGCTTTGTTGAGGAGGTGGAGCGGTTGTCCATGCACGTGTCGAAGAAGGCCAGCAGCTCGTCCGCGCTATTGACGCTGCGCTCCGTGACGCCCACCACCTGCGCACCACACCCCACGATTACATCGCCGTCGGAGCTGTGTACCATGCAGCTTGTCCTAGCGCGTCAGCACGTACGAGCCTGCTGCCTCTTGACGCACTCCTTACTCTGCCCCGAGCACCAGCCGGCGCGTTCCGCAGTCCCCCATGCGCTCCGGATGTCCCACCAGCTGCCGGCACCACCACCGCATCACTCTGCAGTTACCACACCCACCTGCGCCCACGCACCTCCGGCACCACCATTTTCATACCGCTCTGCAGTTACCCCACCCCCACTCCCCTGCGCCCACGCACCTCCGGCACCACCCGCCCGTCCTTGCCCACTGGCCGCTCCTGCAGCTTCAGCGCCGAGGTGCTGCCGCCCTTGCCGTCCCAGCCCTTGGCGGTCTCGTCGCGCCCGCCCGCCAGCGCCAGGTCCCGCAGGTCCTCGTTGTACAGCTCCAGACCGTACGCGTTGATCTGTGCACACGTGTGCGTACGGCGGGCCGCACGGCGCACAGCAGGGCGCGGCAGGAGCATGGGGCACCGTCAGGCCGGCTCGTCGAGCCGCATGCTATGCGCCTACCCGAGTGCACGCCGGTCTACCGCACCACATGCTGGGATATGAAACATGACTTCCGTACATGCATGGGGTCGGCACGCGGCAGGGGTACGCTGCTCATGGTTTGACCCAGCGCACGGCAGCCCCCGCACCCGCAGTTTGACACATGCAGCTAACCACACCAAGCTAGCCCATTGTCTGTCCCCCTGGTGGTGCTATGCTTGCATGCTGAACATGCAACCGGGACAACCAAAGAATTACCGCGCCTGGCATGCCTGTGGTTGCTACAACTCTCGGTTCAGAGTGAGGCACCCCTGGTCGGCGTTCTGAGGGACAGAGCACGATCCTACCTCTGTCTTCTCCCCCGGCTTCTCCTTCTTCCGGATTGCGTCCGCAAGCGCGAAGATATGCCGGATGACGCGGGGGGTGACACCTGCGCAGGCGGCCACCACCGATATGGGCAGAAGTCAGGCAGGGTCAACACTGCGCGTGATACACGCTACGAGAGCGTGAACGGACGCACACCAATACACAACCAGCCATAAAGGTCCTCCTGTCATGTCGTCTCACCTTCTTCTTTAATGCCGTGAATGCCCACGCCTCCCGCCATTGTGTGTGTTTTGCCCGAACCCGTTTGGCCATAGGCGAGAACGGTGGCATTGTAGCCCTGCAGGTACCAAGCAGGTTATTCGCTCTCAGACCACCACGGCGTGCAGCTGCCGAGTAGCACTCTGCCGAGCAACGCACCTTGAACACTGCCTCAACTAGCTGGGCAACACAGTCGTCGTAGATAGCGTCCGATGTTACATCCTGAGCATATCTTCTATCAAACGCGTAGCCTTTTGCTGTAGCGCCACGCAGCTGGAGCAAGGTGTTCTTGTCCACGGCCTGGAAACATTCCAAAATGGCATGCCAGTCAGTGCTTGAACCAAGCCGAACGTTGCTTGTTGTTAACGCTCTTTTATCCTTACCTGAAGGACCACTTGTTTTGTCTCCTCATCGAAGGTCACGCAGGCGCGTAGGCCCTCGTCGCGTTCCCTCGGGTTCAGTGGCCGCACCTGAGACAGAAACCGCAATCCATCTGGCTGATTCAATACCAGCCGTTGCTTCCAGTAGGCCAGCTGTTGGTTGCAGTCCTACCCGCACGCAGACTTGAATCGCGCTACTTGGCTCGTCACTTGCGGCCCCTTCTGCCATGCTCCGCTAAGAGCGGCCAGAGCCGCTAAAGCGTCAAATTGTGGAGAAGACGTGTGCCCTAGGTAACGTCGTGGGGGTGGGCGACTGGTGGATCGTTCGCATGTACTGAACTATCTTTCTGCTACTGACAACTACAGTGTTGACATGCATTACCTAACATGTGTTCGTCAACGCCGCAGCAGGTCAGGGTTTCTTTCGGGGCAGTTGTGTACTAACTGGCAACCAACCGGCAGGGGTGTTGCACGCTGCCTTCACGGTGTATTCAAGAGTGATGGCATAACGCTGCATGTCGCAGCCGTGTTGCGATATCCCTCACCTTGCATGGGACTCCGGCACAGCACGTGCCAGCGGCAACAGGACAGCAATAAGTAAGGCCCCTGCCTTGCCAACGAAACAACCGAAACAGGTGCCCCAAGGTGCCAGGCGCCATCGGTGCTCGCCTGCTCAACCGACCGCCGAACATGCTTTAAAACAAGCTCTCCCACAAAAATTCAGCTATGCAAAACTTGCCGGGCACACGCCAGCGTACGAGTCTCGCAGTTGTCCGGTTGTCCCTGCCATAGAGCACCTTGCACGCCCGCCGTACACCCACAGGTCCGAGGCCCATCAGTCCCGCCCTTGATGCCCCTTCCAGCACCCATCTCCCGCCGGCCGCCGCCTTTCTCGTCTCATGCCATATGGTAGGGGTGCCTGGGTGGGGATACCTATCGGCCCGCATCCCTACCATCTCCACAGCAACCGACCACGTGGCACCCCCAAATCCCCTACGGCCCGAAGGCCTGTCACCAACTCGCCATCCGCCTTCCGGCCATCCCGAGCTACCGGTAGCAACATACCTAGCACCGACGGACTCGCACACGTGCTCGTCCTGCTCACCTCTAACGCGAACCAGCAACCAGACCGCACGGCCTCTCCAATCCCCCCCTGGCCCGGCCCCCAAAGAAAACGCGACGGATGCCTTGCGTCACCCGTCCAGCAGCCGCCCTTGCCCTCCAGGCCGGCACCTAGCTCACGGCTACCGCACAAAAACGCCTCTCGCCCCCCCGCGCCTATATCCCTGTCCCGCCTTGCCCACCACCCTTCGCCCAAACCACTCCGCTCCCTATGGAAATCCTCTCCCTCTCCGCGCGCGCAGGTACCAGCGTACCCACGACTCCCTGCCGCCTCACACTCTTCCTCCTCCGCCACTCGCTACCCCTCGCCAGCGAGCGTCTGCGGGGCGCCCCAGCGTTGCGAGGTGTCCAATTGCCACCTTCCCAGCCAGCCACTCCACACCTACTGGCGATCACCGCGGGGGGAGCCAGCCGTGACACATGACGAGTCTGTCTTGCGCGCAACCCCTGGTACTAATCTCGCCCTCCGCAGGCTGACCGTTTCCGGCTCAGTTCCGCTCTGCAGTTATCCCCCAGGGTCCGGCAGGGCCGTCACCCGAACACGCGCGGCGCGTCCGGCAGCGCCAGCTGGCTGCACACGTCCTGTGTGCCCATGGCCAGGGCGTCGGGGGAGATGCGGATGTCGGGCGCGATGCCAATCTTGTTGATGTCCACGCCTGGGGGGGATGTATTCGGTGCAGGGGGATTAGGCGGTCGGAAAACAGGCGTAGTCTGCAAATCGACGATGTTGGTACAAAGCCGTGGGGGGTGGGGGTGCCGGGGGCATGGGGAGGTGTGTCGGGGTGAAGGATGCAGGGACAGGTGTGTTGGAGGAGGGGCCAGGGCGCTGAAAAGCGTGGGAGCGGCGCGGCTGGAGGGAGTGAGGGCGAAGAGTTGGAGCGCTCTGCTACGACTAAGGCAATCGCACCGCTTAGGCAGGCCCTCAACGCACCCCGCGTCCCCATCGCTACGCGCGAGCTCCCTTACTGTGCCACATCACGCTTCAGCCGCACCCCGGGCAGCTGCACGCCGCTCCCCCCCGCTTCCCCTCACTTGCCGGCGCCTGATACCGGTACTAGGCCACGATGACCGCCGTCCCCGCCCGCCCGCCTCCTGCACGTGCACCCCCTCCCTTCCGCCCCCCTTCCCCCCGCTACTCTGTTCCCCCCTCCCACTACTTCCCCACCCACCCGCGGGCGTCTGGTACTTGGCCACTGTCACCGCCAGCCCCGAGCCGTCGCTGAGGTCCACCACCGTCTGGATGAGGCCCTTGCCGAAGGTGGACTCGCCCACCACCACGCCGCGGCCGTTGTCCTTGAGCGCGCCCGCAAGCACCTGTTGGCGACGGGGAGGTGGGCGTTGGATTTGCGTTAAGCTGGGTACAAATGTATAGGACGCCGTGCATGACACAAGCCGTACCGCCATACCCCTGCTCCCGAGCCGTACTTGTGGTTCGATGTACAGGACGCTGCGAGCATACCACACAGCCATGCTGCTGCCCCGGACTCATATCTGTGTGGCATGCTGGCGTGTCTGGCCACCACCGCACTTTGTTTTACCGCGCCTTGACCAGCTGGCTGTAGCTGCAGCCGCTGGGCCCCTTGTGGTCCACCCCCACGCCCACACACACGGGCCCCAGCGTCCACTTGCACCCCGCGTCCTTCCGCATCCCCCGCACACAGCCCACCGGCACCAGGGCAACATCGCCAGCCGTTCGGTCGCAAGTCAGGTACCAGGTACCCAACACAGCACCTGCCTCCGTACTGCCATCCACACACCTTGCACCCACACGTACATGGGTAACACCCCCACCCCCCCCAGCTTGGACGCCGTGACGGTGCCCCAGTTGAAAGCCCATCACACATCAACCCACCAACACACCAAGCACCTCCGACGCGCTGGCCCCGTTAACCCCCACCCACCCACCCACCCACCTCTGACGCGCTGGCGGTGCCCCTGTTGACCCACACGCTGAGCGGCGTGCTGCTGTCCATGACGTCCCGGCCGTCGGCGGAGAAGATGTCCCGCACGCCGGCGCTGTCGGCGATGAGCACCACGTCACCGCCGGACAGCAGCAGCTTGGCCACCTGCACGCCTGTGGGTAGAGGAGGGGTGAGAGGGTGGGGGTTGGTAGGCCGACATACAAACTCTGCAATTCGAGAGAGGAAGAGGGGGGAGTTGGTGGTGGGGTGGCAGGTGTGCCGGATGCGTCGGACGTGGAAAGCAGCAGCAGCCGGCCAGCAGCAGCACCAGCAGCTTGGCCACCTGCACGCGTGCGGGTAAGGGGAGAGCCCAAGGGGACAACGGAGCACCAAGGGCGGACCATGGTTACGGCGCTATGAGGTGGGTGACAGAGGGAAGCAGTGGCAGTTGGCGACCTGCACGCCTGCGGGAGGAGGGAAGGGGGTTTGGGGGCTGGTAGGGATTTGGGGCGCTATGGGTCATGCGTCATAAGGCAGCAACAGCGTGGCGATCTGCCTGCTCCCTCCAGGCCTTCCTAACCCCCCGTCCTTATACCCGCTGTCCGTGCGCCTACCGGCACCGTGTGTGACCTTTCCCACCCCGTGTGCGTTGCACCACTCACCTGCCGGGAACAGGCCGCCCCCGTTGTTGCGCATGTCCAGGATCAGCCCGCTCACGCCCGCGGCCTGTGGGGTTGGCGTTGAAGAGAATACCGTAATAAGGCCGTGGTAAAATTCAACTACAAACTACATTCCTGGCCCCAACGGCGTTGGTATGTCCAAGGTGAGCAAGCTCACGCCTGGGGGGCAGGTGGGGCACGACAGGGCCGAGACGTTGCGCGGCTTGCACGGAAGGCAAGATCAGGCCGGGCACGGCATCCGGGCCGGTGGGCCCGCGCAGGGCACCCGTGTGTGGACGGCCGTAGGATGTGGTTAGGCTGTGGCCAGGCTGAGCTGCGGACGTGAAATGGAACGCATGCAAGGCCTGGATGGCCGGAGCGGCCAAGGTACCGTATATGGCACTTGGCATTTGGCACCTTGCCTTACAATGGCCGGGGCAGCGAGCGGGAGCGTGCGCGTGAGAGGGATGAGCGTGAGAGAGACAATGTAAGAGTGAGCATGTGAGAGTGATGAGAGTGAGAGTGAGCACGTTGAGGGCTGGCGCTAGCTGCGGAATCCGGACACGCATGCCGTGTGGAGGCCGCCAGGCAGTGCCACGTGCTCGTGTGCCCACCGGCCTGTTCCGTCTAGGCCTGCCAGTGCCACGTGCCAAGTGCCCGTGCCCTGTTCCGCGTGCCACGTGCTCGTGCGCCCCACCTTGGCCTCCTTCAGCGCGTTGACCACCCCCTCGTAGGTGTTGGAATTGAAGGTGGTGACGCGGATGTACTCCACCTGCGGGGGTGGGGGTGGCGGGCGACACATGACATATTGACATCACGTCAAGTACAACAGAATATAATGTAAACGCTGCTCTGGGGCTGTGCATACACGATGCGGTGACGCGGATGTACTCCACATGTGGGGGCGGGTGTTGCGGGCGCAGGGCGCTCAGCAGTTGACACATGACACACATACACAGCAAACAAAGTGTATCAGAGATAGTTTTACGCTGCTTTGGGGGATAAGCATGCGTTTCTACCGTGATCATGACAGCTGCGTGCAGGCACTGTGTAACGCCGCCACCGCGTGGGTGGACGCTGCTTCCGAGCCATGCACGCACACGCACACCTATCAGGCTCACTTTGCCAGCAACCCGCACCGAATCCGCTACACCCGCACGCCTGCATACGCTGCTCTCAAGCTGAACAGCACGATCAGTAGCCCCCCGAGGCCAAGACACCGCCGCCACCGTCCTGTACACGCGCCGCGAGTGGCTGTGTGCTTGTTTTGTGCTGGATACACACTGCTCATTGGGTGTGTGCAGTCCCCGCCGCACCTTGTCCCCCCTGGCGCCTGTGGAGGCGCTCACGCCGCCGCACACCGCGTACGACACGGGGTTGATCTCGATCTTCTCACTGCATGGCGGGCGGGCACATAGCAGGTGAGGAAGGGTTGGATTCTTCATCAAGAAGGATTCTTTTGCTTGACTCCTGCGGTCCATCTAAGCCACGCCCTGCATGGCGGGCGGGCAAGAGTTGCATGGCGCGAGTTGCTTGGTCGCAACCCCTGTCCACTGGGAGCTGCCGGCCAGGTGTGTTTTCACCGTGGATCAAGATGGCGAAGGGCACACGGTTGGGGTGGCACGTTTGTGTGCTGGGCGCACGTGCAGGTGGACCCAGGCGGCACGACCGGCGGCAAAACGGTGGCGGGCTCGCCGTGCGAGCCCCCACAGCACTCAGGCAGCGAGGTGCGGTGGACTTCTGCCCTTGACGCGCTTTTGTGGCAGCCGTCTGAAGCACAGGCAGCACTATCAGCAGCAGCAGCGGCGGCGGCAGTGGCGGCAACCTCCATGCTGCCTCCATGCTGCCTGTGCTGCCTGTGCTGCTGCGTCAACGCGGCTGATGTTGGGCGGGTGGGCGGCCTCTCACCGCACTAGCTCGATGTCCCTCGGCGGCTGCAGCTGGCCCTTGGGCCCCGCGGGGGACTGCACCGTCAGCGTCACCGTGCTGCCCGCCTCGCCCTGGGGGACAGGGGAGCAGGGATTGACGGTGGGCCTAGCGCCCTCGGGATCCGGGTGATGCAGCAGCTCCGACCCCACCAAACCCTAAACACCAAACACCAACACATGCACGTGCAGCAGCTCTGCTGCCACGTACAACGAGATGCCCTTTGCCTACCACCAATCCCCCCCCCCGCCAGACACCACAAAACACACATTCACACCTGCAGCAGCTCCGACGCCTTGTACAGCGGATGCCCTGTGTCTACACCAATGCCCCCTCCAGGTCCCAACCACTAATACACACGCACCTGCAGCAGCTCCGACGCCTCGTACAGCGAGATGCCCTTTGTGGACCTGCCGTCCACCGCCGCAATGACGTCCCCGGGCCGGATGCCCGCGCGCTCCGTGGGGCCGCCCGCGACGGGCGTCACCACCTGGGGGGGCAAAGGGCGCACCAGCCCCGGACAGACGTCAGGAAAGGGCCAGGGTACCTGTATACTACTACAATACTGAAGGAGGGCTTCAACCTGCCAGTCAACCTGCCAGCTTCGTTCCGAGCGCTTAGTCAGCCGGGCTCCCGTATTTACGAGCGGTCTTGGCCCACCCCTGTGTCCTCCCTCCCTCCCCTTTCCTGCCCTGTCTACATTGCCTCTCGGCCGCTTCGACCCGTGCCCCAGTAGATCTGCCCGCTGCCATCCGCTTTTTAGCTTCACAAGTGACGTGCTCGCCCTCCATGACCGTCACAAGCATACAACACGTACACAATACTGTATTATACCGTGCCGCACCGTACCCACCGCGCCGCACCGTACCGTGCCGCACGTCTCCCCAGGCACCCCAGGCCCGCACCTTGAGCATGCTTCCCTCCACGCCCATGCCCTCCGTGAACGACATCCCAGCGCCACGTGCCGTACAACACACATGCACTGTACTGTACTGCACCGTATACCGTACCGCGCCGTACCGTACTGCACACCCCACGCTCCCGCACCTGGGTCATGCTGCCCTCCACGCCCATGCCCTCCGCGAACGACACATCAACCGTATGACGATACATACATTGTACATTTAAACCTTTGCTTGCACTGTTTGCTGCCGACGCTGCAGCCCTCCATGCCGCCCCCGCCGTAACGTACGGTACAAACCCCACCCCAAAGCGCAGGGCACCCGACCCACTGCGTGCATGTACGGGCCCGCACCTTGAGCATGCTTCCCACCACGCCCATGCCCTCCGTGAACGACACCTCCACCCCGATGCCCGTCACGCTACTGGCGGCGGTGCCCTTGCGCAGCCGCTCCAGGCGGGGGGGCTCCTGGGGGCGGGGGGGTGGGGGTTAGGCGGTCAGAAGACAGAGGTAGTCTGCAACTCGACGATACTGATATGAAGCCGTAAAATTCACCCATCTCCCCCGGGGTGGGGGGGGGCAGGGCGCATGGTCTGTATGCGCATGGGCACGGACGGCGCTGCAGGTACCTCTGAGAGAGGCCCTGCGTACTGATCCCGTCGACTAGTATCATGTCCTGCTATGCTGGTAGTTCAGCGACTTCCAGAACGCAGCTCGTGCAAGAAGCAGTATCAACAATGTGCTTTCCCTGTGCTCCTCGCTCCTGCCTCCGCACCAGGAACCGCACAGCAAGGTGTTCCTTGCCCCCCCTCCGCTCCTTCGGTTCTTCCCCCGCACCAGGAAGCGCGTGAAGGGGTCGTCCAGCGAGGCCACCAGCTTGTTGATGGCGGCGTAGGTCTGGGGGCGGTTGGCCATGGGCTCCTTCTTTAGGTACTCTTCGCGCACCTGGGGGGTGGGGGAAGGGGCAGAAGGAAAGCGTGTGCATTAGGGTGAGGGAAGGGGAGGATCACATGAGAGACAGGCAGGAGAGCACTGATAGAGGCAGCAAGGTGCCCTTGATCGTTGGTTCGAGGTAAGCAGGTGTGGGCTGGGCCAGAGGCAAGGCAAAGCTGTAAGGGCCACAGCGGCGTGGGGTCCGGTAGGTGCACGGGCAGCGGCGTGCAGGGGGGCCGCGGGGCGGGAACCGGCGGGACCGCCGCAGGGTTGAGGGGGACTGGTGCACCGCTCTCGTGCCAAAGCACACGGTGCAGGTTGTGGAGCGGTGGGGGTGGGCGAAGCGTCCTGGCAGCCCACCCA
The DNA here is from genome assembly GCA_036984285.1 of Chlamydomonas sp. KOR1. Lineage (NCBI taxonomy): Eukaryota > Viridiplantae > Chlorophyta > Chlorophyceae > Chlamydomonadales > Chlamydomonadaceae > Chlamydomonas > Chlamydomonas sp. KOR1. The sequence continues at coordinate 82,357 of BQMZ01000248.1, read as the reverse complement.
GCACCCACCCTGAACCATCCTCCACTGGTACCTGCTGGACAACATGCTACTCCTGTCCCGCATTTGCATCGCCACCCACCCTGAACCAGCTCTGGCCGTTGAAGCTCTTGTCCACATAGGCCCGGTCCACGGCGCGCCACGCCTGTGGGCAGCAGGGCACAGGAGAAAGGAGGCGGGAACCAGTCATGTTCCCCTGCGGCCGCCACATGGGGGTGGGGGCGACTTGCCCCCTAGTCACTAGGCCTGCATACGGTGCGCCGAGCATGGAGCCGCAGTGCGGGGAGGGATGGGACGGTGTACGGCCGCTTGCTGCTGCCGTACAGCTACGGTACGACATGACGGTACCCTGCGACGCACCAGGGCTTTACACAGCCCTTCACACGTTGGACGATGTTGTTTGGCAAGGGCCGCCATGGACCACCTCCAACCCTGGCGTGGTGACACGCACCCTCCCAAAGCCACCCAAGCTATGCCGTGCGCACACAACGCCACATCCTGGTTAGCCGTCCTGCACCCCTACCTGCTGGCCGCCCCTGCCCTGTCCACACACGCCGTGCTGGATGGTACATCAGCACCCAGCTCGGGTGTGCTCACACCGATCCCACTCGGCCCGATGTGCTGCTCCAGGCCGGCCCCCTCCCCCCGCCTCCCCACACACCCACACAACCGCACGATCGCAAACCTACCTCCAAAAATCGCACACAATGACGGCACACCACGCCGTGATCCACACATTTACACGTACCACCACACCAAAACACACACGTACCTCTAGGAACAGCAGCTGCTCGGTGGTCACGGCGTGGGCCGCCCCCACCCCGGCAGTGGGCGCGCCCCCCGGCAGCGGCAGGGGCCCTAGTGCGCCGCCCAGCACCAGCGCAGCGGCGGCAGCGGCCGAGCAGGCACCCAGCGCGAAGCGAGACTGCAAGCAAGGGCGCGTGAGGCTCTTGAACTGCCGTACGATAATGCACAGGACTGTTGCTGCTTGTGGGCCAACGCATCAAGGCGCGGTTAGACCTCTGGCTGAGCAGTGCGCTCACCGGCCCAGTTGGCTGCTCTGCAGCCTGGTCCGCCTGGCTTTCGCGCTTATCCACAGCATCCGAAGACGTTGATCTGGAGGGGCGCAGCGGCAGGCACAACGTAGGCCCCTGTGTGTGGGGTGGGACTGCTGCGTGCGTGCAGTGGGGTGCTGCCGACGAGGTCCCCCAGCGCCCGATGCCGGGGAGGCCACACGCGATCGCCAGTCCCCGTGCACTCCCCCACGACCCAGCCCCCCACCTGTCACGAAGCTCAGCGCGGCAGCGCAGGGGGCCCGAGCGGAACGGCCGCGGCGCGCGACGCAGCGATGGCGCGCGCCTTCCACCACACAACACCTGCTGGCCTTGTCCCAGAGACAGCATTTCGGTGCGATCAAGTATAAAGTTTTGACCCTGACGTTTGTCAAAAGTAAGTCGTGCGGTATGCAATGCGCGATGAGGATCACTTGCGTGGCACGCCTCGACCGCGAACGCGGCAGGTATGTCTGTCAACTGCGCCTATAACTCAACTATGAAATCAATCCTTATGCGATAAATTTGGGTTAAAGGACGGCGGTCCTACCATTCTCGGGCTTTTCCCGGTGCCCTCTGCATGCATGCGCCCACGCCCCTCTGTTCCCCACGGGTGCAGCAGGATCCGGTGAGGGGAGGTGCAACGCACTTTCCAGAGCAACACTAAGACGACCATACCGCATCGGCATGTGCGGTCTGCTCCTCTGCTCTCCACGTGTGGTCCGTGTGGTCCTCAGTGTGGGCAAAAGCTGGGGGTCCATAACGAAGCGTGTGGGCGACTGGGCCGGTAACTGTGGCGGAGCGGGACGTCAGGGTGCAGGGCTCTTGCAAAGGCGGTCCGCAGGTGGGCCGGCGGAAACGAATGAGGTGTGGACCGCTCCAGGATCAGACACTGAGCAGGGTACCGGTATCGTTACCTGAGCCCGGCGTACCTGCGGTTGCACGATTGCGACCTGACACCCCGCTTTGGGGCGGTGAGTCGGCGAATCTGCATGACAACATAGACACCACCTTAAGCCACTGCCAGCCACTGCTCCAAGCGGAACTCTACCATCCGGGACAAAACCTCCACCCTGAATCCCAATGGGCTCGTACCAGTACCCATGTGCACATGTCGTACCGGTACCGTACGGCATCCATCCATCCATCCCAATTGCGTGTGCCGCCCCACGGCACCTCCAGCGTCCGGACAACTCACGAGTGTGCTACCGTACGGCACAGAAGGGTACGGCATGCACCGTGCGCAGCAGTGCGCAGCAAGCAGCACGACGTCCCCCAGCCAGCGCAAAGAGGAGGGACTCCTGCCTTCCGACGGTGCGCCGGCTGTGCTGCCATTGGTAGGGGCTGCGAGGCCATTGGCCGTTGGTTGGAAGCTGTGGGGTGCGGTCAAGCCTTGCTGTCACGCACCTTGTTGTCAGGTGCGTGACCGGCACCAGGCCCCTGGCTGGCACCGTAGCTGTAGTAGCCTCCAACACTCTGGGGTGCCACTCACAGTCTCATACCGTGTCACACTCACACGTGTCCCACCCACAGGTGTCCCACCCGGGGGCCCTGGTCCCACTCACACGTGCAACACTCCCAGTCTCACACGTTGTACGAGTACCTTGAGGACGCCGGAGTGAAGGGACAGCTGGTGGCTGTGTCTGTTGCTTGGGCAGTTTACAGTTACCAACCAGTACTCGTCCTTATGGCCCCCTGGCTCCCCGGACGTGCCCCTCTCGGGGTCTGTGACTGTAACTGTAACTGTAACTGTACAGTTACCAACCAAACAAGCCCACAAGGAGGACTCCTCACGCGGCCTCAGGCATGCTAGCAGACAACTGAAGGCCAACCGCTCGCCACTTGGTACTGACGTCACGCCATACCATACGCCACGTGCCCGCCATACCATACGCCACGTGCCATGGACACTGCTGGGCAACAGCCAACAGGTGGGCGAAACTACCGGTACATCATCAGCCTAACCTGGCCGTAAGCGTGCCTTGCGCGCGATCACGCTCTCCTCGCTCTTACATCCGAATGGCATTTACCTTCAGAGAGCCTGCGAACCGTGCATACCGGTGTGTGCATTATATGCAACCTTGGATACGACTGGGGGTACATTGGGGCGGGGGCACATGCTCCCAGGCCAGGGGGACGGATGGACCTGGCCTAAGTGGTACCCGACTTCGACTGCCACACGTGGCAGCGCCCCGCATGGCTCCGTCCCCTGCCTGCGTGTCTTGTGCCCACGACCCCGCTGCCTGCCCAACACCCGCCGCTAGCTACCAGGGGAACTTCGTAAAAGCGATGGCGAACACCTGGCGCTTATCTTCTGTGCACTCTCGAGCGTACAGCTTATCGTTGCCGTCCCCCATCTGCAGGCATGGCGCAGTCCCATTGAACGTGCGGCCGATGATGCGCACGCCGCTCAAGCCCGCAACCGTCGAGGGCTTGATCTCCCACTGCTGCAGCCAAGCCTTCTGATTTAAGGAGTTGTCGTCGTTGTTTAGGAGTTCGCACCGTGTCACATACACCACCGCAGAGTCGGGCCCGTTGGCCAAACGTGTGAGACACCCGCCCCTGAAGTAGTAGCTAGCAGTCGTCAGCGGTGATTCTATGTAGATCCGGTACATGTTATTCCGCAGCGTCGTCATATCACGATAATCTGCATTCCACAATTAAGCGAGGCAGCAGGAGACAGGGGCTTGGTTGCAAGTGACAGGGCACACGTGCAGCAGGCGCACACGTGGCTGCGTGGTTGTGGATACTGTACGCGTTTCACGCTTCCCGCGAGTACAACCGTGAATGGCGTCAGGGAGTGCTGAAAACGCGGGATGGGATATGCCTACGGTGTGTGAAAGAGGGCCGTATCATACGGCCATGCCATGATGCCATACTCCGGGGTACGTAGGGTATGTCTGTCTGGTGTCATACAAATAAACGTAAAACATCCCATCGCCTCCCTAGCGTGAGACCATCTGCTGTGATAAGGCAGACAAGAAAGCTGCACTCGCAAGCCATGACAAAACTAGTATTTTTTTCTGTGGAAAGGTGAACACCTAGGGATGAAGAGGACCTGTCCAATGGGTGCATGCATCTCTGTGCGCATCCTGGGCTGCCCGGGGTCGGAGCACGCACCCTGTGGTGCTGATTGCAGGGGACCAGCCTGCAGCCTCCTTCCTGCACCGCTCCCGCGCCCACCCACCCACCCACCCACCACCCACAGGACTTACTGATCATGATACCGAAGTCAAAGAGCTGGCCGTAATGGCCCCACACGTCCCTGTACTCATGGCACTCCCTGTGAATGGACACCGCAGAAGCAAACGGCGGGTGACACAAAAGGATGGAGTACCGGTACCTAGCACGCAGGGGCGGAGCTCCCCTTGTGACAACAGAAGTACGAGGCCTGGTTGCAATGCACATACGGCAGCACAGGCACCATCGAGCGAGGCGGCGACTGGTTCATGCAATGCAAGGCAGGATGCGGTGGATACCGGCAGACGTTGAACAAGCATAATGTATACGTCCGTCTACCGGTATCCAGTCCAAACGAAGTTAAGCAAGCTGTGCTGGATGGACATAATAAGTGCATGCCGATGGTTCCCAGCAGGGACGCCCCGGGCTTCCACTGCCTGACCCTGCATGCCGCACAGCATGTAGGCGCTGGACAATGTTGTGATGGTCTGCCCCATCTATGCTAGCCCTTGTTGCCAGTAGAGTCATCATGTGTGCAGACGCGAGAGACAAGGCGTGCAAGCCAGCCACGGCGCTTATGTTCGTGTGCGTTGCATGCGTTGCACACAGCTCACCGCATGACTCCCTTCCCGCCGTCGTTGGGGTCAATGGTGAGGCAGTTCCTCCGATTGGCGCCGGTGCCAATCTGCCCAAGTCCCTCTTTGTAGTACGTGAACCACGCTGCGCACACACAGCGTAGGCACACGTATGCGTGCAGACAGGAGCACAGCGTCAGGGCAGTGGATGGGATGACGGCACTGGAGGGCATACGGGCCACGTGTCACACGTGTGCACGCGTGTGCATGCAGGCGGGCGCACAGCGTCAGGGCATTCGGTGGGATGTGGATGGGATGGGATGGCAGTCGGTCCTGCGGCATGCGGTGCGGTGGTGACCCAGGCCGGGCGTACCCAGGCAGGCATACCTATGACATGAATGTCGCATACATGGGTCCAGTGAACCGTGTGCTGGTTCCACTGCCCCCATAACTCTGTCTGGACAAGTGTGCGGCCACAAGCCGCACTGCTGCTGGTTACCACGCGAGCAGCACCGGCAGTGTCACAGGCAGGAAATCCCATCCTGCCGTGGACTGCTTCCGGTGGCTTTGCCGCTATGTGGTTTGCGCCGCACTCCCTGCTGTTGGCCTCCTTGCCACAGGGTTAGATGCGCTACAAACTGTGCCACTCTAGCCAGCAATTGCGGGGGCCGCGGGTGCATGCATCAGCGCCGGCGGGATACCGTACGCGCTCTTCCGTGTCATTATGAGGTGCCCTCTGCCATTGCACCTGTCCGTCAACTGCTAATCATATCAGTATGCGGCTGCAGTGGTGATTTCAGACTAGCGGGCGGAGCAGCCCGGCGGGGCAGCAGGCGGAATAAAACAAACACTACTGACCCACCAGACTCGTTGCGCACGTATGTGCAGAGGGCTGGGTCGGTCTTCCAGTTGGCCAGCGTGTGCTTCGTGTAGCCCTTGTTGTTGAAGCCCTTGCACCAGGGGTTGTTCTCGCAGGCTTTGAATGCTGCTTGTGGGTCCCAGGCAGCGGGCTGCCAGATGTCGTTCAAGTCCGCGTCCTCCCCAGGCACAGTTACGTAGCCAGGGAAGTTCAGGCACGGAGCTGGGTCGTTTGCGTTGCAAGCGGCCAGGAACAGAAACGGCATGCCGTACACAGTTGAGCGTGGTTGACGGGGGGTTGCGTGGTGGTGGTCATGATGGCAAGGCACAGACAGGTACACTATCTCTGCACGTACCACACAGGCCTCCTACCTGCAAACGGGCCAACAAAGCGACCAAGCACGCTGAGCCCGCAAGCAATTGCAGCCAACTAGCTAGATAGCCTTGCTCAGCGCCGTTTCATTAAGGTGGACGCACTCGGCAGATGGGCAAGCAAGCAAAGCCCGCACTGCAACCAACTAGCTAGCTAGCCTTGCCCACCGCCGCTTCACAGCAATGGAGGCACGGGGGCAAGGGGGGCAGCGGGGGCTGAGGCATGAACGTTCGTAACCCTTCTGAGTGGTGGAGGTACGCACGATGGTGCCAGGGCGCAACAGCTGCTTGCTTGCCCCCGAGGTCTACCGGTAAGGCAGTAACGTGGCGACAATGATTTAATCCGACTGGTCCTCTCACCTGTGGCAACGCGCACGTAGGTGCAGATGGACGAGTCTGCCTTCCAGTTTGTCAGGTTGGCCTTGAGCCAGCCCCTGCTGTTGAAGCCCAGGCAGCTGGGCACCACGTCACACGCGGCACGTGCCTCGCTGGCGCCTCCGTCCACCCTGCCCAGGTCGTTAAGGTCGGCGTCCTGACCGGGTGCGGTGGTGTACCCTTCAAAGAATGGGCATGATTGAGCTGCGGGGTGCGACGGAGGTGGGTGGGGGCGGGGCACGTAAGGCAGGGGTGGGGGAGGGGGGGCGCGTACGGCAGGGATGGGGGAGAGGGGCTCGTGGGAGGGCTGTAGGGTGGGAACATGCGGGGGCAGGTGGCAGAGTGTGTAAAGGGATGCGACAGGGTGCAATCAGATGCTGGCGCTTCTGAACATGCAGTTGCTGTAGAGCATGGTCACAGGCAGGGTCACAGGCAGCAGGGTACACACTTCTCTTGGTGGCCAGGGCCGGGATAAGCATACTGCGGGATTGCTATCACCCTCAGTACCATACCTTGAGCGCTGTCGAAGAAGGGTAGAATGGCTAGCACGAGAAGAGTGGTAACCCGTAGGAGAAGGCGCCTGGCACGGGGCGGGTTTTGCTTCAGTGAGGCCTCACCTAGGTTTCTGAACGCCTTGCCTGCGTCGTGACGCAAGCGGCGTGGCCCGCTCATGACAGTGCATTCTCTTCTCATACTTGCAAATATTGCTGTCGTAGGAGGTTCAGCTACAAGTTCTGCAACCAAGCGCATGCGGTGCCGACAGTTGATGAGCTCACCGACTCAGGCGCCTAGAGCACACTCCGCTACGCATCATCCGTAACTGGAGTCTGCTGCAGTGCTTTTGTCATAAACAGCTTCTGGTTTAACCGCAAGGCTGTAAAGAGTGTACGTGTTTAGGGGTCAGCAGCCATCGACTTCAACTTCTCGAGCGAGTGGGGTCGGTTGTTTACAGTATGAAGTTCTGTAGCTGGCTGTCGAGTGCTTTATCGCGTGTCCACAGGGGCTGGTGCTGCACGCTGGTGCTGCACTGTACGGTAGTTCACCCTGTACGGTTTGCTTGGCCGTGCGCTCAGGGGGGTAAAATCCTGTCGTTGCTGCTATGTGCCTCTGGCGGGCTTACCCCGAATACAAGTCTGGGTAACATTCGTCTTGGCCATGGGATTCTGGCCTCGCGTAGATCACAATGAGCCGCTGCGAACTGTTTTTGCTGCGCCGCGCAAAGACATGACATTCGTCCTCTGTCCAACGTAGTCAGTTTAAAGGTGTCACCACCAAGGCAAAGGGCATGGGTACACACTGTATGACCCCCCCCCCCTCGGCAAATCCTGAGGAAACAAGAGTGGCCAGGGTGCAATTCTGATGAGGGGGGTTTGGTGACTTGAGGGCCAGGGCCGGATGTGCACCTGCTTATGAGGTGCAGTGTGTGATTCTAGTACCTGTGGCTGTCTAAAACGTAATGTAGCGCAGACAAGGCAAAGGGTACAGGGCAACTGTATGCAACCGGAATGCACCGCGTCTCGCTGCTATGGTTTCTTCCATAAGAATATATAGTACGATTAACTGTATTACTTTATGGGAGCCTACTGCCCGCACGTTGCACAGCCCTTACTGCTGTTCCACAACGTCCCGCAGTCTGCTCCGCCGCTGGATTGCACATCAGGCGCCCCTATAACATACAGGGTCCCTGCTTCTGACGCTGCGGGGCAGGAATTCGCTGCGGAACCCGGTGCGCATGTCAGCCAAGGCCGGTGGCCTTAGCACCGCCAGTCAAGGGACCAGCTCACAAGCATGTGTGGAGGTTCAAATCCGTTCTTGCATCATCCCATGGTGCCAGTCTGCTGTTGTTTCATGAGGTAGCGTGTGCCATGCACGGGACAATGCATAGCGCTAGGGTTGGTCCGCTGCGTGCCTGTGTACCTGCTCCTGGCGCAGGGGAGCTGCCTTGTGCTGGAGTGTCTGTTCCTGCCCCTCCGCTCCCCTGACGGCCCCCCGCCGCACCGGCCTCCCACCCCCAGACCTTCCGCCGAGACGCCAACACGCTGCTGCTGCAGTCGGGCCGCTTGGAGCAAGTGGCAGCGGAGTGCGTGGGTGGGTCTGGATGCTTGGTAGGGCTTGGTGATGGGCCTTGGCGCTGGGATAGGTATACGCATTCGCGTGTGCGTGGCGCGTGTCCACAGTCCACAGGCCAGCAGTGGTTGACTTGGTTTTGTGCCGGCCCTCCACCGCTGGGGCTTCAGGTTACCACGATGACCCTGGGCGACGGCGTGGCGTGGGAGCTGCCGCCCGCAGGCATCCGTACGTACGGCAGCACGGGCAGCGGCGCGCCGCCGGTACCGCTGCCGTACCCCGGCGGCGGCGGGCTCCGCGTGGCGGCGCGCATGCAGCAGCAGCTGACGGTGCTGTTCGGCAACGGCAGCGGCAGCTTCGGCAACGGCGGCGGGGACGACGGCCAGCAGCACCAGCAGGGCTGCCTGGCCATCTCCAACGACTGGTGCGAGATTGTGCAAGTGGGCGAGTGGGGGCTCTTTTGCGGTACTTCACGGTAACGGGACACCAACGCCGCGAGTGCATCACTGAGTCGGTAGCACTGCCGAAGCCTGCGCGTTGCGATATGCAGCGGTCCGTGCGTTGCACAGTGTTGCTGCCGGTCAGCTGCGAGCTAGCTGAAGGTATCGTACGCTAGCGAGATGCTGCCATGGCGTTTGGTTCCTCAACACAGCCCCCGGAAACTGTACGAAAGCGGGGTGATGCGATGGAGGCGACTGCAGACCCCTCTGGGGGACGACCCCCGGACACAGAGCCCTGCACCTAACCCTGTGCGCCCCGCAGGTGGCGGACCTGGAGTGGGAGCTGCAGCGCCGCGGCCTGACGGCGATGCAGGCGGCGCAGCTGCTGGACGCGGGGCTGGTGCTGCGGCTGCGGGTGCACGTGGGGTGCAGGTGGGCCAGCGTGTAGCAATGCAATGCGGTGCCATTCCGTGGGCCAGCGTGTGTATTAGCCGTGCGTGTAGTAGGACGCGGTGCAGGGTGCAAGCAATGCCAAAACAGCCGTACGTGTGCAGGAAAGAGCGGGCGGCAGTGCTGCACGCCCCGGGCCGCCTCTTGGACGCGGGGGTGGGGACAGCTCTGTGCGTTGCAGGATGCGGTGCAGGCTGGCCCGTAGCGACGCGCTGCGTGTATTACGGTAGCTGGCGGCGTCCCTTGTCCCTTACCCGTGCGGTCGGGCATTAAGCGGCGGCGACCTGCCGCCAGCGCTGGGTTGGGGCACCATCGCACCAGCACACAGAGGCATCCTCCCGCTGCCATGTGTCCCACGCACCTTGCCCCAGGTGGGATTGCGGGGGGCAGTTTTCCGTTGGCCTCATGCTGGACGAGACATCGTTTTTCGCAATGCAGACTGCTTTGGGTGAGGGGCGGAGAAAGGGGGGCCGAACGGACCGGCTGGTGGGTAATTTGTATGACTACGTGGGAGCTGCGTTGTGTGGAGCAGCGGGAGGGAGTGCCTGCAGACCGCGGCGGGCGAGCCCCTGGACCCTGGCGGCTCCATTGCCTTGGGGCAGCACTGGCTGTGGTGACACAAGGGGTTTCGCAGGTCACGGTGCAGCCGGAGCGCTCGAGTTCGAATTAATGCAGCCGGGCCGGGCTGGGCCGGGCTGGGCGCCGGCCGTGGGGTGTACGGTAGGGCAAACAGCTGTGCATCCTGCGTGCACAGCTGGTGGATTCTGCTGGTGGACTCTACGGTACACCAACCGCTGGCCCGGCGGAGTGTGCTTGGGGGGCGCCTGCGCATTCATGCCCCCTCCGTCCCTTCGCTCCTGTGCGCTGCAGGCCCAGACAACTGTTGGGACGCCCTACTACATGAGCCCGGTGGGTGGCGCACGCGGGTTGCGCGTGGGCCCGAACGCGAGAGCCGCTTGCTGCGCGGCAGGGCCTTATTGTTCGCCCCAGCTGCTACGACGACCCACAGTGCCTGCGTGCTGCGTCATTGCTACCCTCCCCTCCTGACCCAACTGGTTCCTTCGCCGATCCGTGCCTGCGCCCGCTCGCAGGAGGTGGTTTGTGGCCAGCCGTACGACTTTTCGTCCGACATCTGGTCGCTCGGGTGCCTGCTTATCGAGCTTATCATGCTCCAAAACCCCTTGTACAAGGTCCGGTTCCGTTTGTTTGACCGCACGCACGCAGTTATGCATCCCGCAGTATCGCACCTTGGCGGCATGAATTCTTGCACGTGGCCTGCTCCAGGACCGAGCTCCCCCCCCTGGTCTCTTCCTGCTGGATTCGTCCCGCTGCAATACATACATGTGCAGCCCGCAGGCGCTGTGCACGGCCACGGCAAGTCCTGCGCACTACTCGGTCTCACCAGAACGTTTCTGCCTTCCTCCTATGCCGCATCCACCCCCGCAGGAGAACCAGAGCCTGTACGTGCTGGGCAAGGGCATACAGAACTGCCAATACGAGCCCCTGTCCGATGCAGTGCCACAGGAGCTGCGGCAGCTGGTCAGCTCCATGCTGCAGGCGGCGCCCGCCAGCCGGCCCACCATCGCCCAGGTGGCGTCGTTCGTGGACGAGCACGTGGCGAAGCACTACCCGATGGCGGCGCCCGCCCTTGGGGGACCGGCGGCGGCGAGGCCTTAAGGAAGCAGTGGCTCTGCAGGTTGAAGGGTTTGGAGGGTTGGGCAGCAAGAGGTACGGGCTTAGCAGGAGCCCGTCCTGTGCAGCGGCGAGCTGGGGGGGTGAAGGTTCAGGGGTTCGTGGGTGCATGGCTGGCGAAGCGGTGTGGCGGGCACCAAGCCCCTCGTGCGCGAATTATTTCAGGAAATTTCAGAGTTTGCTGACAAGGACATTGCGAGTGCTGCAAAGGTCGCACCGCTTGCATTTCATGCTGGCAGCTCAGTGCTCCTGAGGGGCATTGAAGGCAGCTGTCTGTCGTTTTGGCATGAACCGCTATGCTTGCAGGCCCTGGTTGAGGAGCTCCGGCTGGAGGCGACTCAAACGCCTGACGCGCGTCACACGTGTGCGTGTGTATACTAGCAGCAACCTGACGTGCGCGAGCGACGTTGAAAGGACTTGACCATCAGCCGACCGGTCGTCCTCGTTGCAGGGTATAGGTGACTTGGGTGTGCGGTTGCGGGATGTGTGCATCATGGGGTCCTGGCAGCAACAGCCTAGCGTAGCGCACCGTGTGCGGGATTGGGCAACCTGGCATTTGTGACGCGCGTGCTCTAGGACGCACTGTTTTCTCCCTTGCGCCGGATTCGTGTGGCCGGTTGGCCGGGTCATCGTGCAGTCATTACTGGCACGAGTGCGTGGCGGCACTGGCAGCACAATGCCACGTCCGCACGCGGCATTGTCAAGAACGCATGCGGCTGAGGCTGTAGCACCAGCTGCTGGTGTATGAGTTTGTGGTGCAGGGGTGGCAGGACGTGCATTACGACAGGTGCGCGAGGCAAGGAGGCGGCGTTGTTTGCAGGCTCGTGTGAGCCAATCACCTTCCGCTGTGCAGCACCAGGACTACGGTATGCCGGTATGCACCGCGCGGGTTTGTTTTGGGGCGTTGCTAGCTCTGCGGTCGCTTCCATGTGCGCTTTGCATGCAGTAGTGTAGGTGCGTACAATGCATTATGGGAGGGCGGGGTTTGGCGGTTGTGGTAGCTGTTGGACAGTGGTATGCGATGGAACTGTGGCTTACCAGTACCGTCGCTGTATGCTGTCACAGGTGGGGCTCGGCTGTGACTGCCGGCGCCCACTGGTTCATTCTCCAGCGTTATACTCTGCCCGTGAGTTGCGCGGTCGTTTGGCCGTGGCATGGGGTACGCGGAAAAGCGAGAAACCGTGCAGTCAGCGCTGGAGCACAGAATATCGGTAGCTGGCTTCTGCAAGTGAAGAGGAGTTGGCAAACAGAAGCCAAGATAATATATACCGGTACATACCTGGCGTCCCAGCGGAGGGACCCATGCGACCTGCGGCAACACGTTGCTGGCCCTCTGCTGCACGGCATGCATGGCGCCGACCAGCGCCGACCCACCCGCACTCCAGGGGTCCATGGCTCCGCGCTCCACAGAACAAGCTCGTTCCATGACCTGCAACGCCAAGGTGCTCCACCAGCCGTTGTTATGCCAGGGCAGCTGCAGAATCGCCTGAACCCTAACGCCTTGGCGCTAACGCTCTGCTGGTGTGCTAACCCCTCAGCGACTTGGCGCGTTGGCGCAATGCTTCCCCATTGTATCTGGAGCTGTCCATCTTGTTTCATTTCCAGTATGCAAGCGGATTCAACGGTCCATCGGTGCTCGGTCATACAGCACCTTTTTAGAGGCTGGTTGTAACGGCGGGAGGCAGTTTACAGGCGCTGCACCGAAAGTTGGGACACATTAACGCTGTATGCCTTGTCCAGCCCTATAGCAGCCCAAACGCCCTTAAGGGCAGCAGGCCCCCTTAAGGAGGCACCTTACGGTGCCCTGCCCGGGGGCAGGAACACCCAGTCTGCAGCGTCCACGCCCATTGGAGGTGTTCAGGGGTTTATTCTTGATGTCTAACGTTGCTATGTGTTGCACCCGCCCCTTCCGCACGTGTTGGCGCGGCCCGCCGATTGCTGCTCACCGGTACCAACCCAATAACCTGCTAGACGGCGCGAGCGCGTCTTGCAGGATGTCACTGAAGCTTTGCTCTATGTATCCTTGCCCTATGACAGACTCTCGCCTGAACAGCGGCTTACTACGACCTGGACATCCTGAGTGCAAGTTGCCCATGCGCCACGCGACTGCTGCACAGAGTGACGCGGAACCCTTTGTACATGCTGCTTCAGAACTCCATTAGATGTCGATCGACCACCAAGCGCGCCCTACAGTCCTTTCTTTTTGCAGTTCTGCGCACACTCGCAACGCATGTTGCGCAAGCCCGCTGTGCTTCAGTTCAATATTCAGTCAGGGCAACAACATGTAGCATAACACATTTGTATGAATGTTACTCGTGCAAGTCGTGGCCACCTGAGTGGCGGGTGGCAGGTGCGACAGTGCAGCGAGTAAAACGCAGCCGCTTCCCCCTGCTGAAGAGCTTCTGTATTGAGCATCAGTAGCTACCAACAGGAGTTTGTATGATGTCAAGCTTGTGCAGCACCGTACGCTTGCATCGGTGAACGGTGATTCTCGATGCTCGAATGCATGACGCGCACGCTCTGCCTTTGTATACTGCTCATCAGGGAGCTCCCCTGCTGCTCATTTGCACATGAAGCTATTTGCCAGTAGAAGCCCGCAGGGGCAAGCAGTACAGCTGCACAGGTACAAGATGTGTTGGGAGCTCCCTTGCTGTGCAAGACCCATGGCACACTGGCACACAGCCGAGTCTCTGCTCCAGATCCATAACCGTACCCATGACCAATGCCAAAGGATGCAAAGGTTTAGTGGTAGCCCGCAGCCGGGTGCACGTGCGGCGGGGCCTGGAGCCCATTCGGGGTGGGGCACCTGGGCGAGGCTCCCCTGGGCGGTGGACTTGCGGGCCGTACCGTATGGCCTCCGGCTGCTCCACACAACACCAACTATCCTGTGGGACGTGCCACATATAAGTGCATGTCAGGCCAAGTTTTGGTGATAGCCCGCAGCCGGGTGCACGTGCGGTGGGGCCGGGAGGCCATTTGGGGTGGGGCACCTGGGCGAGGCCCCCCCTATGCGGTGGACTTGCGGGCCATACCGTATGGCCTCCGGCCGCTCCACACAACACCAGCTATCCTGTGGGACGTGCCACATATAGGTACATGTCAGGCCAAGGTTTGGTGATAGCCTGCAGCCCTTCTGCCTGCAGCCAGGTGCACGGCTGCACGCGATTAGATGGGAACCCGTCCCTCAGGGGCAGGGAGCCCTTTCTGGGTGGGCACAGGAGCTGCATAGTAGGTCAGGGTGCAGGCAGCAGGATATGGTAATTCGCTGCTAGGGCGTCCTGCGCCTGTGCCTTTTGGATTCTTCGCGGATGCCTCATTCATTGTTTAGCGTAACGGCTTTATCCTGACCAGCCTCCTGTGCCTATGCTGCCCCGCCCACCAGGTCTACGTACGTCATGCGCGGTGGTCAGTGCCCTCATCTATTGGAGAGTGGGCGACGGTGCGGCAGTGTACGGTGGCCAAGGTTCCTACACCCAAGCAGATCCCCAGTTCCCCACCCCCGCGTGGGACGACAGGTGAGGGCAGGCGCAGCTCATGTATGGTGACAGAGTGAAATGGCTGACAGGGTTGAATCGTTGTTCCCAGGGAGTGGGCCCGAGGTGGGGTCGTGCGTCGTGGGGACCTGGGCCGCATTGGCCGTACGTGAAGGGGCAAAGAGCGCGTAGCCATACTGCGCGCGTAGCCATACAGCAAAATACTCTAACAAACTTAAAACGCTGCTAATCAAAGTATGACATAATGCTTCGCTATGGCTGCGCTCTGCTTCTGGCAAAGGACGATCTCGACTCAAGTTGTCCGCAAACCCTCACGAACTACCACCGTATGATATTGCCGCAGCTAATAACTGCCTTACATGGCACTGTGGAGTGTCTGACGGCCCTGTTGCACGAGAACGAGGCGCTTGGGCGGGAACCTTTTGAACGGCCAGGTGCGGCCTCTCCCAAAGCACTCAAGCGGCTTTCCTTTCACATGGCGTGATTGCGTAATCGCAATTGGCTTGATGTTATATGACAGGTTGAAGGATCGGCGGCTCTCCTGTTTAAATTTGGTTGCCATCGCCAACGTCGTCTCACCGCGGCGGAGAACGCCAACGTCCGATACACTACCAATGCACAAAAGGCAAGTGTCGTGTACGTTGTGATCGCTGTGTCGGTCGACAGCACAGACACCAGCACTATTGACGCTGTAGCAGGGAGGAGGTCTCCCCTGACTGTTACCCTGGGTAACGGTCAGGGGAGACCCCTTGGGTGGGGACGACCTCCCACCCACCAACGCTACAAGCCACCACACCAGTACAACCTTGATCCCTCTGTGGTTATAAACTGTTTCTTGTTATATGAAGTACTGAGTTGTACATGTGTGCTGGCATAGGACGATGGCCTGCATGTCTACCCATCTGCTGCTTTTTTGACCTTGCCTGCATGCGTCCGACGTCCTCAGGGTGCTGGAGTATGTCCTATCGGCGGCGTTCATGGCAACAAGCTGCTCTGGCACTAGCGGTGAGTCCTGCTGTGGATGTCACTTTACGAGCCATGATCCATAAACGCTGGTGCTGCGATGGGAGACACCATGCCGGCAACTGCCCCAACTGGAACATAGGAGCTTGCTCATGACCACAACATCACTGTTCCCTTGTTCAGAAACCCACAAATGAGCAACCGCTATGCTTTATGATAGCCCTTGCGCGCTTGACAGTCTCCAGTCGACTTGCCCAACCAACCTTCACGTTTCTTACGCTGAGCGAATGCCTTGAATGCCTTGCGCTGCAGGTGCTACATGCCACGAAGTGCAAGTACTGATGGTGCGGCCTCGACACTGGCAAGTCGCATGTCAACGCATGCCATCAAGGGAGCAGCGCACCTGCACAATGGCTCATGTGGCAGCTGGTTTTGCTGTGAAGCTGGCACATGCGAGAGTCAAACAGCAGATGTACTCAGGGTGGTGCCGCACAGGTGTATTAGCATGACACCCTGCGCTGTTAGCGGCGGCTTTTACCCAAGAGCATGCACTAGGAGGGACGTTATGCTTGGGATGGCAAGGAGCTGCGAAGGCGCCCAGACATGTCAGAGGCTGTTCACGTGATGCAGTTGCATGAGTAAGCTTCTGTGGACCGTATGCCGGCGACAGCTGTGTAGCAAATACAGTGCAGTTTACGTGGTTTGGCAGGTTATGGCGTGTCTCATGAACATAGGCATGAGTTGGATCAGCACGAGGCACGTTACCCTGAGCAAGGGTGTGGCGGGTCACAGTGTTGTATGAATTGAGGTAGGCGTGCAGGAGTGTGGGCAGCACGAGGCACCGTTACTCTGAGCAACGGTTGCTGCAAGCATGTAGGATGTGGCGTGCATATAGGACAAAGGTGGCGTACACGTAGGATGGCAAGAGTGTGGGAGGCAGGGACACCACATGCAGGCGGCAAGAGCACGGTTATCCGGTGTGTGGGCGGCGGGAGCACTGTCAGACAGTAACTGTGCTAGCAGGCGGGCGGCGGGAGCACCGTTACCCAGGGTAACGGTGGTATGTAAGACAGCAGCGCGTTTGGCATTGACTTCACAGCTCTGGCCCCTGCCCACTGTGCACCCGTTAAGGACCAAAAAAGGACCCTTTAAGGTACCCTTAAGGGACCAATCCCTTAAGGGGTCCTTACGGGGAAAGGCGGTTTCTCCTTACCCCGTAAGGGTTCCTTTCCCCTTAAGGGGTCCCACCCTCTTAAGGACCCCTTAAGGCCGTCTGGGCTGCTATAGGGCAGGCTTCACTTCCATTGCTGGATGGAATGATGTTTAATGTCGGCGCAACTTAATGTGCAACCCGTGCCGCCTTCCTGCACTGTGCAGCCTTCCTCCCAGGCGCAACTCCAGACACCACCCAGTACACACAACCGCGCAGCAAGTCGTAGGACGATGCGTTAAGGCAGGTAGTAGCAACACACACGACGCGACGTAAGCACGCTTGCCGGGCATGTGAAGCACGTGCCGTGTGTCAGCTGGGCATGCTGCTGGGCACCCGGAATCCCCGCGCCTTGCAGCCATGTGTAATTGACGTGCAGTCTCCACTCTGCGGCACTGGTCATGTAAATTCCCCGGCCGTAACGTTCTCACGTAGACCTCCGTGCAGAACCAAACACCAATCCAACACAGTACTGCGGCAGTAGTGCTACGCGATGCGCGCACCCTGTGGGAGCCGTGCTCACAGGTTTATTACCCTAGCCCGCTGTGCACACAAGGAGCGCTGTTGCGCCTTGCTCTCGCGGCTGAGCACTTTCCTCCTGCCACTGTAACAAATCAGCACAGCAACGCCCCTCCTCCTCTGCAGCAGCCAGTGCTCGACCGTGACCTCTAATTATCCTCCCTTGCGCCCCGCCACTGACAGGCATGGCCGAGTAGTCGATAACGTCTCCACGCACGGGCCGTTTCCGTAGCCAAAGCCCCACCCACAGCAGCATCTCTCCACACGCCAAGGCACCGGTGGCCGTGTCTTTAGGCAAAACCATGGTATGGCACAATGGTTCCGTTGTGCCCTGCCTGCCCCACAACCCGCCGTGCATCCTGGCCTTGTCTACCGCGTTCACAGCCAGCAGCCACTGCGGCCGGTGGCATCCTTCCCCAGCCACGATGCAGTGCCCACCACGCCACGTCCTGCCGCGCTCCCTGCGCCCCATGTCGTGCAGCTACCCAACCTAGCTACTTCCACCGCACCGCAGCACACCGGACGGTCGGTACGGACGGCCCCGCGCCACGCCGCCTTGGAGTGCAGCCGCCTCCGCCAACCTTTGCATGGCAGCCAAGAGGTCGTTGCCTCCGGCTCTTGCTCCCCCACGTCCGTTGCGTACTCCCACCCCAAAATCCGCTTCCGCGGCGTATCCCCTAACAAAGCACCACCAATGCCATCATGGACGTATCCCAGGGGGCGCGCGCTGTGTGCATCACCCTCATCCGGGTCGTAAGCCGTCTGCACCACCCGTGGGCCAGCCGCCATCAAGGGCCGCGCTGCCGTGCGCCTAACACGAGGAGCAGCAGCAGGCATGGGCGACACTGCAATAGAAGCCATGACACGGCGAGGGGGGCTGCAGCTTGGGGATACGGGAATGGCTGTGCCATTGACATGGGGCACCAACACCACTCGCGGCACCGCAGCAGCCAGTGGTGCGGGCAGACGCGCGGGGCACACACCCCGGTCCTCTTGTCAAGTGCAGACACACCCCGGGCCGCCCGGCAACGGCACCGCGCACATGCCTGCTCCCTTCCATGGTCCCCGGCGCGTCTAAATGCACCCACACAACAGAAACCGAACACTACCTGGTACAGCTGCCACCGCCACCACCTGTCAATGGACCTCGGCAGTTACAACTGCTGGCCTTCCTTCCACTTGCCGGTCAGGATGTACGCTAGGTGTGCTTGGAAGGGCACGGTCACGACCGTCACCTGTACACGTCACAAACAGTGTGCGTTCGTACGGGTTACCAACTTGATAAAGTGTTGCGTGCGGGCAGCTCTTATGATCGTCCCACCACGCGTGAGGGCCTACTACGGGGGGGCGGGGGGACCGCGTTTGCTTGCATAGCGGATGACTGAATGCCGCGCCGCTTGCCCACCTCGCTCTTTGGCACCATCTATGCACACGCCAGCGACGCAAACTCCCAGCTCACTCAGCTGGCGCCGGTTTTGAGAACACACGCGCTGTGTGAGGGCGCCACGACAAACTAAAGCTGGAGACTGGGTCTTTACGGGGACAGCAAGGGGGCGCAGACGATGGCTTGCGCCCAGACGGGGACATCGCACAACAACATGCCGTCCCCCACACAAACGTGCCTGTCCTGCCCCCCAAAGCCCCCGTCACCTACCAGGCCATCGTCACCGTAAACGTCGGGAGGCAGGTCGAACGCGATCCGCGATTGCTTCCGCAGGGACAACAGGTGGAAGCGCACGAGGGACTCCAGAGCGGCTGCGAGGAAACGGAGCAAGTTGGGTTGCAAACTGTTCCACAAGGCTTTCCGGCCTCTTTCGAAACTGGCATGCGGGAAGGTCGCGGTGTACAGTACGGCATCACAGAATGTGCTAAGAGGTTCGACACTCGGGACACTCGGGAACCGAGGGACCGACCGCAGGGATTTGTGGTGCAGGTGCTCCAATACCAAGCACGTACTAAGGCCGGCGCAGTAGCGGCGACACGGAGCATGCAACACCGAGCGCCAAGCATGCGCAGCTGGGCGAAGGCAACGCACCGCGGCCGGCCTCCACATCTTTGTCGTCCAGCACGGCCCACATGCTCTCCTCAGGCACCACGTGGTGCGGGGCCTGGGTCAGCGCCTTCAGTACTGCCCCCCACTGCTTCCGCGTCCACGCCGGCTTCTCCCCGTCAGCGGGGCAGCCTCGCCGGGTTGAAGCCGAGGCCCACGGTAAACTTAGCGTCCATGAGCTTCTCCTCAAACGCTGCAGCACGACCACGAGCAGTGCAAGCTGTTAGCTTACACCACTCAGCACAGCAGGATGCGCGTATCCCGCATGATACAATACTCGGACCTCACCGGTGGTCCACGCGTCCTCCAGGCTGCTGCCGGCGCTGTATTCAGCCGCCGCCCCCATGGCCGTGGTCCGTAGCGCGCTGCGCGAGCATGGGCACACGCAGCACATTTACTGCCGCGCGGACCGCAAGAGCTACGCCTTAACAGCACGTCGCACCGCTGTGCCATCCACATACCTTGCGGCCACACACACGCCGCCCTGGCCGCGCGGCCATGGCGGGCCACAGCCCCACGCCCTCGATCGCCGTCACCCGGTGACATACACCCTCACCCGAAGTTTCCGCCACACACGGCGTACAGCTGCGGCCACATGCTGGGCTCCAGGTTGAAGCCAGTGCGGCCCGACTTGGAGCCGATGCCCGGCAGCAGCACGTCTACGTGGGGCCGAACGGAATGATGAGCGTGCAAGCGCGCACGGCTGGCCGCAGAAACGACACCCAACCGTACCCACTGCCCACGAAGCTCTTGGCAGCCTCCTCGCGCAGGTTGCCCAGCGTCATGGTCATGACCTGATCCTCGCGCAGGCCACCTGCATTCGTACCAACATGGGGTGAAGGGCAACAAAGCTACCCACCGTCCACAGATACGTACTAGTGCCGCTAAACGCAGGCCGCACCCAGCAAGCACTTACGTTGCTTGAGCCAGTAGAACATTAAGTCCTCCGACGTGCTGAGGATAACGTGGCATATGTTCTCCTGCGCAGTGGTGCAGTTAGACAACCGTTTGTGCCCTGGGGTGCTCCTGCCGTTACGGGAGCACACTCGTGACTAACAAACAGGCAAGGGGAACATGTCCACACGCCGCATTGTCATGCAGCCCAATGCAACGGTTCCCAGGGTTCAGTGGCACCCCCAAGGCTCCTCGAGACCATCTGTGCCTGCCGTAACCGGCGACAATGACAACGCGCCGAGCCAAAGCCATTCGGCGATGCAGAAAGAACCGTAAGATCGGGAAGTGAGGGCGGCCAACAACAGCCTCAAGAACTGCGGTATGGTTGCAATACCCAGGAAAGGAGCGACCCAACATATCAAAGCGACGCGTTGAAGTGCTGAAGGGTTGTATGAGACGCCTCAGTGGGGTAAATGCACAGTGATGTGGGGGCTAAGCAACCTCACGTCCGTGCCCAGAGGAAGGTCGGGGAGAGGCAAGGTGCTCGAAACAGACCTGCTTGCTGACCCTCACGAGGAAGTCCAGTAGCCCCTGCACAAGCGCCAGGATGGTGGATCAGTTGCACTAAATAAAAGGCGTTGGGGTGCTGAGCAGTGGACTTGCAGGCACGCTCACAGCTGCACACCTGCAGAGCTGCGTTGTTGTCCGCCTTCCAGTCGGCCAGGCGGTTGGCCTCGTCTGTGAGCAGAGGAGGGGAAGAATGTCATCATTTCGGAGAAGCGCACACAAGTGTGCAGGCGTCAATACATGCGATATGGGGTGGGCTGCCTCAACGTTCGGCGCGGCGAGGAGATTTACCGATGATGATGAGCGGCTTCGCAGGGCCTTCCTTGGCGGCCGCAGTAATCCACTCCATTAGAACCTTCTGCATGCGCCCGAGTGGCCCCGGCGCGCTGGGCGCCGCTGTGTTCTTCGCCGAAAATTCGAACGGTCCCAAACCAGCGAAACCAGGGACTCTGAATTTGAACTCCCCCACGTTGATGGGCCAGCCCAAACCCTTCAGCTGCTCGTCCAGCACTGCGGCAAACTCCGCAGGGCTGGTGGTGTCCCGTTGTCTCAAGTCCAAGGACAGGACCTTTCCGGGATGGGCGCTCGCCAGGCGCCCGAGAAGCGCCTGCGTATCGAATAGAGGTTGTTGCATGTATCTCTTTAGGGACAGTGACAGCGGCCAAGATCGTGCGCGAGTTGGCCCAGGGGAGCTGTCCTGAAATGTCCACACACGCACCGTCTTCCCGCAGTTTGGCGGGCCCGTCATCAGCCATATGATCGGGTCTTGCTTAAGCCTGCCCTGCATGTATTTGAGCTCCTTCTCCCGATCGTAGAAGACCTGGTCGTTGGGAACCGCATTCCTTGCCACCCTCGCCAGCCACGCGGACAGCGAAGGCACCAAGCACGGCCGAGCGTTGGAGTGATGCGGCGCTCTGGATGCACGCGCAGGTAAAGACTGCATCGCGACGAGCGAGAACAAAAAGGTCGGTAGCTGGGCACTGTCACTATGGCCGGGTGCTTTCCCCCGCGCTAAGGAAAAGTCTACCAAATTTAGAAACTGAGTGTAAGAGGTTTCAGTGCATTAGCCATTTCATCAAATTAGGCACTGCGGCATTCTTGGCATCGTTTTGCAGTCCCAGTGAGCAGTGTTTCAGTTCTCTGAGCCTGTCGTACACTCGTAATTCTGGTGTGGCACCACACGTGCATCGTGCGGGTTGGGTAACGCCTGTTTGCTCTATCAAAAACGCCTTAGCCATCCCGCGTGAGGCGCGTGGATATTTGTAGACGTAGTGTACAACAGGTTCCGGAGCATTAGTGGGAGGACCAGCCTGGCCGCTAAGCCAGGCTCTCATGTCCTTCCACGAGAATGAAGCAGATGCTGCCGCAAGGGTCGCATTCGAGGCCTGGGCGTTGGCCCGACGGATTTGGAGCATATCAGAGAAGCTATATAGCCTGTGAAAGTGAGGGACGTTGGTGCCTCATCAAGCGGGATGTTGGCTGCCTACGCAGGGAACCCGCGGCCCACGGCTGCAAGAAGCGGGATGTACGAGGCCTGCAGACTCCCGCAGCACCTATGGGCCTGTCCAGGGCTCTGAGCTGGAGACGCCAGTCGAAGAGTTGGCTGGCCTGGTGCGGGTGGGGACTGCTGGCGCGGGGGCTGGGTACGCTAGCTGCGAGGGCACCAGCTCCGGAGGCGGTCGGACCTTTACTGCAAGAGGCGGACCGCGGCGTGGCTTTGGCGGGGGTGCCTGCCGTTCACGGGGCCGCAGCGGGCGCGGTCATGGAGCCTGGGGCGTGGGATCTTGTAGGTATGCTGGCCGGGCACCAGGTCTGGCGCTTGGGCGGGGTTGGGGGTCCCCTGGGCACCGCGGGGCTGGCCCCGGGGCTGGCCGGGCCGGCTCTGCTGCGGTCTCTTCCCCCGGGCCCGCCCCTTTTGGTGGGGGCGCCTGCCGGCCCGAAGGCGGCAGCAGCTGGTGCAGCGGGTGTGGGGTCCCCTGGGAATGCGGAGACCTGGCCGTTGCTGGGGCGTGTTCGTGCTCAGCAGGCTGCCGCTGCAGCCGCTGCAGCGGCCCCTCGGGGCAACGGGGGTGTGCTGGGGCGGAATACCGCAGAGTACGCCGCTGGGCTAGCGCAGGCGTACCTCGTGTCCCAAGCCCAATGGGCCGACGGCGGCAAGCGGGTGGACAGTGCGGGCTTGGAGTTCAGCGCGTGGCTGCAATCAATGCAGCCACCTGGGGATGTGTACACCTGCACTGCGGACGATGTGCTGGTGTACCTTGCTCGGGTGTGGCCTCAGACGCATCAGGCGCGTGGGGGCGGACCGGTGGCCCCGTCCACGCTGGAGGGTGCTGCATCCGCGCTTTCCACCTTCTTTTCGCAGGTGGGCCGGGAGCCCGCGACGACGAACAGCGGGGCACCGGCAATCTGTGCACCTCGGTGTACTTGGCCGGGTACCTATCGGGTTACGCTCGGCAGGCCGCTGCTGAGGGGTGTGGAGCTGTGCGCCGTCCGCGCGCTTGGGCTGTATATGGCGGCGTGTGCTGCGAGTGGCTGGGCCGCGGTGAGGGGTTGTCTGTTCCGTCCCCTGCAGCCGGACAAGCAGGCGTTCAAGGAGGAGCCGCTGCCGACCAACACGGTGACGGACCGGCTGCGACCTGGAGGCGGCGGGGGTGAACCAGGGGGAGACTATGCAGGGGTGTGCTGCAGACTGCGGCTGCGCAGGGGCCGGACGTGCTGACGCTCCTGGGGGTGGGGCACATGAAGTCGGTGGGCACGCTAGGGCGCTACCTGAACCCCACCTCGCACATGCCGCACGCTGAGGCATGGCAACTACGTGCCGGAAAGCGGCGGGGGGAGCGGGTGGATTAGTGTGGGGCGAGGATGACACAGGCGGGACAGCTATGCTGGGGCGCGTGAGACGAGGGCTGGTTGTGGGTGCCTAGGTGACCGGATGTTTCAGTTCTCTGAGCCTGTCGTACACTCTTTATTCTAGTGTGGCACCACACGTGCATCGTGCGGGTTGGTTAACGCCTGTTTGCTCTATTCGAAACGCCTTAGCCATCCCACTGCTGGGTGGAACCAACCCGACACTGAGTACCCGGTCTGGACGCGGAAGGAATAACGAGAACGTGTACGTGTTTGACTGCATTTAGTTGCGCGAGGCGCATCCCAGGTACCAGATACATGTTGTGCAGGCTGGGACCTGTCGGTGTCTTTTTGCACCTGGCTCCGTCGTCGCAGGTGGCGGTTACCACATGCAGGCAGAGACCGTGGGGCCGTATGTGTACGGCATGCACACGTGGTAGATGTGGACCCAGTAAAACGTTGTGCGCTTCATCTATTCGCATCTGGGCCGTGCCTAAGGTGTGTTGCCGCGTGCTGAAACACGGGCGGCGTGTCCTGGTGTTGCAGGGGCGCAGCAGCAGGCTTCCCCATGTCCAGAAACGCGTCCTCCTGGGCTTGCCAGGCAGGTGTGCTGAGTTGTGGTAGGATGGCTGTTGTGCAGGCCTCAATGATGCTTGCGCAGTGGGGAAGCAAGCATCATTGTGGCCAGCCCGGACCTGTCTCGGGTACGTTAGTTGGCCATGAATGGTAGGGCCATCGTGTCGCCGTCAGTATCGGGCCCCGTGTGAGAGGAGACATATGGCTGCAGGACTCCGTCGCCCGTTGCGGGTTGTGTCTGTACCTTCGTGGTTTTCAATCTCTGCTGATGACCGGTGGCTGGGTCGTGTATGGGCCTTCCGTGTGCGGGATGGACGGTGTGAAGGGGCGCGGCTACATGCTATGGACGGCGGCATGCATGCGTGCTTTGGGAAAGTACCCGCATACCGCAAAATAGCGTGTAGCTGTAAGATAATGTGCTCTCCTGGAGTGTATCCCACGTCTTCTGGTGCATCTCATGCAGGCGATGCGTTTTAGCCTGGCGAAGGAAGTAATTCAGGGTCTGCAGGCCACCGGTATCCGGGCACGAGAGGAAGCCGCCTTCCGGCCGTTGGGAAAGGTGCATATGCGCATGCATAGCAGCACTGCACCGCAGTTTCAAGTGAACCGATGCATAGAGCACGCTTGCTCGGGTGCCTCGCCTGCCGTCTGAGTCCTGCGATGCTGTGGCGGACGGGTGCAACTAGCGAGCTGCGGTACATGTGGGGGGCCCAGGGGGCCCAAGCACAGGAGCACCAACGCCCGCGCTAGGGCGTGGGACGAGGATCCTCTGCTCCAAGCGTCTAAAGCTATCCACGCGTGTAAGGTCAGCTAGGTATGAATACGCGATGTGCCGTTACTGGACAGCTAGACGGTGGGTATCGTGGCTTTCAGCGGTGACTGCGGGTTAGGCTAAGGGCACGCACGTGCCAGAGAAGGGTGCCACCGTCGTGAGGGGGGTGCAGCGGCATGCCGGTTGCTTGCTGCGAATGCTGCCTCCTGGCACAGGTAGGCGTGCGTGCAGCTCTGTGCGGAGGTGTGCCCTATAGTCTCTCAGCAAAGTGGTGCAGAGCTGCGCTGCCTCCTGCCAGTACAAACACAACAACTTGCACACCGGCAGAGAAAAGCCTTACCCACGGCAGCCGGCTATTTACGCGACTGAGGCCGTTCGGCAGTTGCTTGTGGCGTGCAACCGCGCGTGCAGCTGGTTTAGGCGCTAGATTTGCTTGGTCCGCTGATGAGGGAAAGCCAACGGGATGATTAGGTGATACCGGATGTTCGGCACACCCGGACCTGGACATGTAAAATTGAAGTGGGGGGGCATGCTGCTCCTCTCACTGTGCGCGTGTGTCACATTGTACGTACTGCTCAGCCGCCAGACCAATTTACAGGCAGCAGCAAGTTGTCGCAGTGTCGCCCACAACGTCATGCCCTTCTGGCAGCAAGCGCTGTCTCTATTGCACATGGGGTACTGCCCCAGCAAAACGTTGGTGTAGGCACATTCGCATCCCACCCCTCGGTCTGGCAGGTGCCCAGCAGGGGACGCAGGTGCCGTACGGCATGGTGACAGGCCTAGCCTCGACGCCAGCAACAGTGATACAACCCTTCAGGCCATTAGCACGGCAGCAGTGTCTGCTGTCCGTCACTCCAAGGATGATGCAGTCCTTCCCTCGACCCTTAACTCGTGCAGGCATGCAGACTGGGCGGGCCAGGTACCAAATGACCTGGCAAACAGCCTACGGTACTGGAGGCCGAATCGCCTAGGTTGAGGGCAGCTTCATATGCGTTGCGCAGGCGGTGAAGCGGACCGGGCCCAGCGTAGGCTGCACGGCCTGGACGGCTCAGCGGACGGGCCGTTACTAGAGGGGTGTAGGACCGGCGTAGCCCCTGGCTGCGGCATGAAGGCTCGCTGGGCAGGGAAGTTAGGGGTGTGCGCCTGATCAGGGGTGAGCGGCAGAGAGCCCTGGCCTGCAAACTGGGCCGCAAGTGCGCTCTGGCATAATGGCAGGGTATGTCAGCGCCACGAAGTCCTCAGGAGCGCGCCTGCGCCTTGGTAGGGTCCCCGGCGTTGGTGGTTGGGCCCTCACCTATTGGGGCCGTGCCAACGACCTGTGGTCAACGGTCCTGGGCAGCGATGCTATTCGGCGGCAGGGGCCTCAACGTGGCGTGGTATATGTTGGGTCCTGTCACATGCATTGAACGCATTCGTGTAGTATGTGCGTACGTACGCCTTGTGAGCTAAGCGAAGTGCGGTGCTGACAGCGAACTTTTACTTTGCCCATACGGGTGCAGGGCTCGGTGCGCATGGTGATGGCATGGCGGTGGCAGCGTGGCACCGAGTTGGTGCTGGCAGCACGGACCCATGCGGTCGAGCTTGAGCCCCTACCTGCAAGGATCGGACTTCCCAGGATGGCCTTCGGCTTTTCCTGCAGGCTTGACCTTTAGGCCTGCGGCCGATAGGGTGCACGACAAGAAGGATGGCAATTTGGTGATGTGCTGCCCAAAGCAGTTTGCCACCCAGCCTCCAATGGGGGCGTGCGACACGCGTGAGCAGGTGTCATGCTGCTTGTAGGGGGTGAGCAACACGGCGTGATCAGGTGGCGTGCTGCCGGTATGGGTGAGCCACACGGCGTGGGTATGAGGCATGCTGCCCGTGGGGTGAGCAATGCGGCGTGATCAGGGGGCGTGCTGCCGGTAGGGGTGAGCCAAGCGGCAGGGGCATGTGGCATGCTGCCGGTGGGGGTCAGCAACGCGGCGTGAACAAGTGCGTGCTGCCGAAAGGGGTGAGCCACGGGGTGTGATTTGGTGGCGTGCTGCCGGTAGGGGTGAGCCACCCGGTTTTTTAGGTGGCGTGCCGCCGGCAGGGGTGTGAGTCAAATAGGGGACGTGCGGTACGGCGTGGATGGGTGGCGTGTCGCCGGTAGGGGCGTGCCTCGCAACGTGAACAGGTGGCGTGCCGCTGGTAGTCAATAGGCGAGTTGCCGGTAAAGGGGTGCGTGGCAGGAGAGCTCCCCGGGTGCGTGGTGTGCTGTGTCCCCTGGTATGGTGCGTTGCGTGTCGTCGCTAGGGATGTGCCGTATGGCGTGTTGGTTTATGCTGCTGGTAAGGGTATGGGTAAATGATCAAGTGCCTTTGTGTTCTGCCCGGCGAATATGTGTACTGCCAGCTCAGTGGGAGAGACCCGGTGGGCCAAGCCAGCGGTGCCCGTAGGCATGGCATGATCGCATGAAAGTTGGTGCTGAAGGCCCGAGAGCCCGACTCTGCTTACTTATCAACTCCGGCCTCTGGTCACAGACAGCCACACCACTGCTGCTATGGCGGATGGTCGGCTGAGGATCTCATCAGAGTGTGGGGTGTATGCTGTACGCTGTCCATGGCCGCATGGTATCAGCTCTGCATGGGGTCTTTTGTGCAGCCCTGGACCAGCTCCCCCTTCACTGCCCTGGACAGGCCTAGGTGGCGGATCACACACCTGGGGCATTGCCGACTGGAGGTTGTCCGCAATCAGGACGGCCCAGGCTGGTAAACATCACAGGCGTACACGTTCTGCGTGGGCATACTCCAAAAGCGTAGAACGGGTGCATGAGTGGTCAGTGCTGGGCTCGGACGGTTAAGCGCTCGGCACGTGTCTGGTAGCTGACCTGGCAACATGGGTTTTGCATAGACAAAGACATAAGCGGAAGGACTAGGCAAACACCTGACGAGTGATCCGCAGAGGGCGACCGAAGCGGCGACCCGCGCGCCCTGTTGACCGTCGCGCGGACACAAGCCGCGAGATTCTGGGTGATTGACGAAAGTGTAAATGCTCCGAGATTTTCATAGCAGTAAATTGCGGTCAAGATGGCATGGCTGGCTTTGCAGTCAAGTAGATTTACAATTCTCATAAGGGACAGTTGCATAGGCGGTTCGGCGTTGTGCTGTCTTGCTTTGCGTTTCTCGGGCAGCAACGGCACGTGGCAGTCAATAAACGTTGAGACACAACACTGTGCAACTCAGAAGCTCCTATGTAGAGCTTCATGTGACCGGCGTTTGGCGGGGCGGACGCGACGTTGGAACCTATGTCATCCTGCTGTGCTACCGGCGGCGCAAAGATGCCGCCGCCCTCATCATAAGCGACTTGGCACCCTAGCTATCTGGCTAATGCCGCGCGTGGACCGCTTCATATGTAGCTGCATGCCACCTGTGTGTGGGGTTCACGTCATTGGATGTCTGCATGCCGTACGTCCGTGCGGCCGTACGGCAGGGGCGCGGGGGCACGTGCGTGCGGGTGAAGCAGTGCTGCTTGGGCTGATGTAGTGCCCTTGCTCGGCCTTAGCGGTTGTTAGCTACGTAGCAGCCCTACATAGAAAGTTGCTTGGTGCAACAGGAAATACTGCGAAAGCTAGTTGGAAGCAATTGCGAGGAGGTACCTCCGCGTGGGTGGATGACGGTTTGTGTCTGTGTTGCACCCAGGGCGCGCGCCCATCTGCCCCCGGCCACCAACTGCACCGTACCGTATTTAGCCAAACTAATTACCACAGCCGAATGGTTCTTGGACAAAACTTGGGCGGAACTTTACCGTATGTACGTACGTCTTGCTGGCTTCGTTCTGCTGTGTGCTGCTGCATACTCAGCGAGCACGTGCGTTTCGTGCACACGTACGGCAGCACATGCACGCTAGCTGCGTGCTACTGTGCTACGTGCGATCAACCAGCATGCAGCTAGCTAGAGCTGGCGGCGTGGTCGAACGTGTCACAGCGCAGGCAGGGCAGCTACAGCTAGCTGCACTACACTGTGTACAACTTACAGGTGCTCTGGTCTGATCGGAGCTAGCCACATATTCACGTATCTATCACATACTTGGTAGGTTGCTTGGGCGGCAGATGTACGCCTGTCCAGACCCCCATGCATGCATGTACGCTGCCATGCACACCCAACAACTAACAACCGACCCCCCAATGACAGTCAATATCTTATGTTTCAAACTAGTGACGCCGCTGTAGTACTATGTCCTCTTTATCTCAGCGGCTTGCTCTCTTGAATGGTGTATTGTGTGCTTGCAGGGCTGTCCAGGTGCTCGGCTTGCAGCCGGGGCAGCCTGCGCGCGTGGCCACCCACAGCTGATGCGCATGCTGCTGGAGCGGAGCAGCAACGACGACGGTGGCAACAGCAGCAGCAGTGATACCAACAGCAAGAGCAGCAGCGACACTAGCGGCAACAGCAGCAACAGCGTTCACAGCGGGAGCATGTCCAGCAAAAGCCACGAGCGAGGAAGCCAGCCACGCCGGAGGCCAACGAGGGGTCCGCATCTCCCTAAGCAAGAGCAGAAGCAGGAGTAGCGGCAGCGGCAGCGGCGGCAGCTGCAGCGGCAACAGCATGACAACCAGCAGCTCCGAAGACGGCGGCCCTGCTGCTGATGCGGGGGCTGTGGCGGCGGCGGCGGCGGCGGCTTCTCTTGCTGCAGTTGATGGTGTCGCAACGATCATCGATCTCCGTTGCAGCTGTGGCCAGTAGCGCGCCGCCGGTCACTGGCCAACAGCTCAGCGGCAGGGTCCCGCCGGTGGCTGATGAGCGGCTCCGGCAGGACCAGGCCCCAACTACATACAGCAACAGGGGAGCAGCTGCAAGTGCAGGCCCCGGCGGGGCAGCTGCCGCCGCCGCAACCTGTTGCTGGTGCTGCTGCTGCGGAGGTGGCTGCGGCGGTGGTCGAGCCAGCAGCGGCTGGAGATGCTGCTGAAGGTGCACCGCTGCAGCAGCAGCAGGCAGCAGCGGCGGTGGCGGCGGCGCCGCCACCCACGGCTTTGGCTGCTGGTGTGCACGGCTGGAGGTATGAGCTTCTGGCCTGTGCCGTACACGGCTGCGCCCTGGCCACCGCACAGGACCTGTACTGCACCCTGCGCACGGCCGGGGGCAACATGGGGGGCAGCCCCAAGTGCCGGCGCGAGAAGCACGGGGTGATGGAGGGGGCACGCAGCTTCCAGCCAGCTTCCCGACTGGCAGGCCAAGGTGGAGTGCGTGGCTGGAGTCTTTGGGCTTCCCGCGCATTGCGTGCACGCACGGCGGGCACGTAACGCTGTGGGTGGAGGGCAGCAACGCGGCGCACCTGTGCGTGCTGCAGAGCAAGGGGCGCAACCGCCGCCTGACGCACGTGAAGGCGCTGTGCGGCGAGCTGGGCGGCGTGGAGGAAAAGCAGCGGGTGCGGGTGTACCGCGCCGGTGGGGGGAGGCTTCACGCCTCCCCCCTGACCCCCACCTGACGGGTCCCTGCCGGGGGCAGGCTTGGCCCCTGCATACTGACGTTTATGGGCCCCTGTACGTTGGACGTTTATGGGCCCCTGCATACTGACATTTACGGGTCCCTGTACGTTGGACGTTTATGGGCTCCTGCATGTTGGACGTTTATTGGCCCCTGCATACTGACGTTTACGGGTCTCTGTACGTTGGACGTTTATGGGCTCCTGCATGTTGGACGTTTATTGGCCCCTGCATACTGACGTTTACGGGTCTCTGTACGTTGGACGTTTATGGGCTCCTGCATACTGACGTTTACGGGTCTCTGTACGTTGGACGTTTATGGGCCCCTGCATGTTGGACGTTTATTGGCCCCTGCACGTTGCACGTTTTTATGTTCCGCCGGGCATGCACTGTAGGGGTTAGGGGGAAAATGTAATTTTCCCCCTTTGCTTGCTCCTGGGTATACAGGGTTTATCGCTCCTGCACGTTTGGGGGGTCAGGGGAAAAATGCGATTTTTTAGGGGGTCAGGGGGCAGATGTAAAATCTGCCCCCTTTACCCGCCTGTATACGGGCTTCTAGACCCAATGACACCGTTTGCAGCCCTGTATGCTGCCTTGTACGGTCTGTATAAAAACGTTTATTATTGTTGTGGCGACAAGAGTAATGTTTTTGGGATCCCCCCCTGATTGCTGCCGATGTCCGTACGGTGTTCCTGTGTAAAAACGTTAGCCGCCTTAAAGCTGGGGTTTAGAATTGTTAAAAAAAGTTGCACCGATGTACGGTAGGATACTTCCTCGGCCCCTGTCTTTACAAGTGTACGGGGCTAGTTTTCGGGGCTTGCACTTCTACGGGGCCAGGGGGGAGGCGTGAAGCCTTCCCCTCCCCCCGCTGTTGTGTGTGACTGACGTTTCTTTGTACCGCTGGGCATAACCTTTGCTTGCTCCTGGGTATACAGGGTTTATCGCTCCTGCACGTGTAGCATTTTACGGGCTCCGATAAAAAAACATTCGGGGGGTCAGGGGGAAAATGCAATTTTCCCCCTTTTTTACCCGCCTGTATACGGGCTTCTAGGCCCTGTGACACCGTTGATAGCCCTGTATCCTGCCGTTATCCGCCCTGTATAAAAACGCATATTATTGTTGTGGCGACAAGAGTAATGTTTTTGGGATTCCCCCCTGATTGCTGCCGATGTCCGTCATGTATTTTTGTATGTACGCGCTACTCGCCTTCAAGGCGGGGTTTAGAATTGTAAAAAAGTCGCATCGATGTACGGTAGGATACAGGCGCTGTCCCTGTCTTTACAAGTGTACGGGGCTAGTTTTCGGGGCTTGCACTTCTTGCTGTTGTGTGTGACTGACTAGTAGGCCACTTTCCTTTACACGCCACTAAAACCCAACCAACTGCGGGCACCAGCAGCAGGGGAGCTCCCCTGCTAGCGCATCTGGGGCGCATCTGCCGAGGGTGGGCCCGTTGCCCCAGGGGGCGTGGCTCGTGCTGTGACCTCGTGCTGTCACCTGAAAGGACCCTGGCTCTCTGGCTGGCGAGAGCCAAATCTGACTCCATTTACCACAGGGGAGCTCCCCCGCGCGGCTCGTCTGGTCACCAGCCCCTGCTCGAGGCCCTTGCTTGCTGCATTTAGGTTATGCATAATATGGGCAGGGCAGCCAACGGAGATGGGGATGGTCTGCCCTAAGGTCTTAGGTGTGCACAGGTGTGCATGGACTCTGCATGCTTGCACTTTGGTCCCTCTTGTAACATCTGCTATCTCCCCTGCTGATCAACATCAGATGCCTGACCTTAAGAAGTGACTCCATCCCCCGCACAGCAAGCGGTGCCCAACGCCCTTTCCCTCGTCCTCCCCTCCCCCACCCCCACCCGCCCATTCTGCCCTGCCCCCGATTGTGAGTCTGGCACCTTGATAGGCCCCACACTGCTTGCGTGCGAGCCACAACCCAGGGGAGTCCTTTAAAGGGGTGTGGTCAGGTGTGGTACAGCCGCGTCGGGTTAATGTAGTGTTGCAAAGTGGCACGGGTGCAACATCAGACCAACACGGCGGTAGGGAGTAAAACTGATTGGGGGCTGAGTACAGCTGGCGAGTACAGCCGAGTGTGGACGTGGACCCATGCAGAGCGCTTGGGTCGCAGCACGCGAAGCACGTCTTGCGATCTTGCGCCTCAGCGACTCCAGTGTCAAAGAAGTTTCTAACTTGACACTTGTACTTCTGTTGAGACCTTTGTATTGCAGATTTGACCTTTTTGACCCGGTCAGGGAGTAGCACTCTATATGCAGCGGAAGTCCGGGATGTGAGCCTCCTTTACACGGCAGCTTCTGCTTGCTGCGTTAATTCATTGCGTTCAGCTTCATGCAAAGGAGTGCAACTTTGGAATGGACTACGAGGACGATGGTGAGTGGGACGTTGCAGCCAGGGCGACAAGTGCTTGGGGCCTTGGCATGCAGGTACCATATGCTGTATAAACTTCCTTCAAATAGCAAGAGGCAGACCCTATGCTACGGGGCGTGATCTTTGCCTTTCGGCCGTTTCGGCGTGCCCCGCAAGTTGACTCGCCCCAACAAAATGGACAGCCGGAGCACCCGACTTTGTAAAGTCGCAGATAGCCATAACGCCATCGATCGCGTTTGTGAGTTTGCTCGTGCAGCCCAAACTGCTACTTCACCCTCTGGAACCCTTGCCGCAGGACTGCTGCCGCCCTCGAGCGCCCAGCAGCCCGCGACGCCCAGCCCCTCCTGCATCACCATCAGCAGCGACCATGCCGTTGACCAGGACCAGGATGTCGTGGTCGACTGCGCAAACTCCGACACGGACACGGGGGGCAGGCCGGGCATCCACGACGACACTCCCGAGCGCTTAGGAAACCCGCAACCCCCCCTGAGCATCTTTCCACGCTACCCCGAGAACCTTGACAAGGCGGATGCTGCCCGCATGCAGCAGCGCCCCTCCAGCGCCGCCGTGCAACAACCTCCCGGCCCCAACGTCTGCCCAGCCCAGGGCGACGACTCGAGCGTGGTGTCCCAGGACGGCCACAACATGGTGGTGACCTTGACCGTCAAGCTGTCACAGCACACGCGGGAATCCGTGAAGCTGCTCCTCTACAACCACATCAAACAGCCAGACGCAATGTCAGTGGCTGTTGATACTGGGAGCATAAGTGAGTTGTCATGCTTACAAGGAGCCTCCCATGGTCAGCTAGCTGGCAGCGCAGCGCACATTGCCATGCACGCCTTCAGCGTCGGATGCCACACACAGTATGTGCAGGCCCAGGCCGCTTGCACATCAGCACACTTGTGAAACCGCACCATCTGTGCCCGCTCCGAAAACGTCTCTGTTTTTACCCTACTCGCTAAGCAGTCCCCTTTCCACGTCCGTCAAACCCACACTAGCATCACCGTAGCCAGCACCCCGCAACCTGATCACCGCGGTAGCCTCTAACCCGCTCTCTCTCTCTCCCACCCCGCCAGGCCTAACCCTGCCCCCGGACGCGACCGTGCTGCACCTGAAGCGCGAGGTTTGCCGCGTCCTGGGCCGCCGCGCGTACCCCTCCTACCAGCGCCTCACCATTGCCAGCACAGGCGACGGCCGGTTTGCGGCGCAGGGCGTGACCCTGCGCGACTACGCGCCGCTGCTGCCGGAGGCCCACGCAGCCGCCGACGCAGCGGAGGCTGCCATACTGAGCCTGTCGGGCGCGCTGGAGGGCGTGTGGGGCACGGGGTGCGGCGCGCTGGCAGCCGGCATGTTGCGGCTGGCGGTGCTGCCGGCGCGGGAGGTGGCGCTGGGTCGGTCCATGGTGCAGCGCACGCTGCGGTCGTACGGGCTGGTCAGCGGGTCCACGCTGCTGCTGGAGCTGCAGGGCGGAGACCCCACCGAGGTGGAGCGCATGGGGTGCCTGCCCTGCCCCGAGGAGGGGCCCTCGGCGTACCAACGGCGCCAGCAGGCCGCCATGCAGGTGCTGCCGGGGATGATGCAGCTGCTGCGGGAGCAGCAGCAGCGGCAGCAGCAGCAGGAGCAGCACCCTCCGCATCACTACCAGCAGCAGCAGCAGCGGCAGCAGGCTGGGGTGCCGGCCGCTGGGGCTGTGCCGCTGGGGCCTGAGCGCCGTGGGCAGCAGCCAGTGCCTCCTGTGGGTGCCCAGGGGCGGCAGGCGCAGGGGGCGCCGGAGTCGCCGCTGCATGAGCATGCCCAAGGGCAAGGGCAGGATCAGCAA
Source organism: Chlamydomonas sp. KOR1 (assembly GCA_036984285.1). Taxonomy (NCBI): domain Eukaryota; kingdom Viridiplantae; phylum Chlorophyta; class Chlorophyceae; order Chlamydomonadales; family Chlamydomonadaceae; genus Chlamydomonas; species Chlamydomonas sp. KOR1. The sequence continues at coordinate 47,767 of BQMZ01000248.1, read as the reverse complement.
CAGCGGCAGCGCCGCGAAACAGATGGTGCTGCGATCAAAGCGGCGACGGCGCCACCGCGTGCGCAAGCGACACGTTCGGCATCGCAACAACAGCAGCAACAACCGCAGGGGCAGGGGCAGGCTACCCAGCCGGCGCGACAGGCACCACCGCAGCAGCCCTTGGAACAGCTTCCAGGGGGGCATGGGCAGATGCTTCCCAGGGATGCGGCGGCCGCGCAGCAGCAGAAGGAGCCGCTGCCCGGCCCGCAGCTTCCACCAGCTGGGCCGCCGCCAACTGCTCAGCCCCGCCAGCAGGCCCTGCATGCCGTGGCGCCGCAGCAAGAGGCCGCCCCTGCGGCGCCGCGGAAGAGGCGTGCAGTCACGGAAGATGCCACCGTAGGGGACCAGGCGGCCAACACAGCGGGGGCGCAGCAGCTGGCCGCAGGGCAACAGCCAGCCGCGGCCGGGGCCCGGCCTGCTCCGCAACCCGCGGCAGCTGCTGCCCTGCGGCCAGCCGCTGCCGTGGGCGGTGTCGCAGCTCGCCAGGCAGGCCGCTCGCCCGCCGCTGCTAGGGCGACGCGTGAGCAACTGGAAAAGCAGCAGCAGCAGCAGCAGCAGCGGGAGGAGCAGCTGCAAAGGCAGGCAGCGGCTGCCGGCGACGCGGGCCGGCGGGCGCAACGCCCCAGGCTAGCTTCACCTCACGCTGCCGGAGCAGCCGTGCTGAGGGAGCAGCACCAGCAGCAGCAGCAGCAGCAGCAGGCCCGGAAGGGCGCTGGTAAGCTCGCAGCTACTGCGGCAGTGGCAGCGACAGGCGGTGGGGCAGGAGGCAGGGGCGGGGCTGCACCGCCGGGAGCAGCGGCAGCAGCAGCACGCGGTGCGGCAGGTGCTGCCCGAGGCGCGTTGGAGAGCACAGGGGAGGTGTACCCCGCACGGCTGGGCGATAAGCGTGACGCGGTGCTGGCTGCGCAGCTATGGGCGGAGACGGCGCATGTGCTGGCGGCTGAGGCGGACGCAAAGCAACGCAGGGAGAAGGAGCAGCGGCAGCGGGAGGGCGAGATGGAGGAGGACGAGGAGGAGGACCGGGAGGGGGCTGCAGAGGAGGAGGAGCGGGAGGAGGGGGAAGGTGACGAGGACGGGGACGAGGAGAAGCGGGAGGGGAAGGAAGAACGGGCCACGGGTGCGCGACAGGTGCAGCTGCAAGGCCAGCAACGGAAGGCTGGGCAGCACCAGCGGCCGCGGCAGCAGCGAGGCGTGGCACTCGCGGGCGGCAAGCGGGGCCGGACCCCTGGCGGGCACCAGCAGCAGCAGCGGCAGGAGGATGACGACGAGTCGGAGCAGGAGACGGAGACGGTTGACTTGGCGGGCGAGGGGGACAGCGACAGCGACCCCGACCGGGACAGCGACCTGGAGAGCGAGGAGGAGCCGTTGGCCAAGCGGTTGAGGCGCCTGCAGGCTGGGCCCGCACACGCAGGGGCCGCTGGGGCAGGCCGGCCGCCCGGGGTGGTGGCTCGGGCCCCGGCCAGGGGGGGTGCCAGGGACGGTGTAGGGGCTGCCGCTGCGGCAGCTGGCAGCGGTGAGGACGGTGGGGGCGCCGGTGGCAGCAGTTGCGCGGCCGGCTCTGGATCCAGCGGCCCACGGCCGAGGCGCACGCGGGGCGCGGCTGCAAGGACGCATGCGGCTGCAGCGGCTGCCGCGGAAGCGGCAGGGCAGGAAGGGGAGGAGGAGGGGCAGACCGAGGCGGAGGAGCAGGGCGGCACGCGGAGAGAAATGGCTGACGGCGCGAGAGTACGGATATTGTTTACCTACAAGGAGGTGGGTGTGTTGCGGGTGGGTGCTGCGATGTGTCGAGGACGTGGCAGCTGGGGGTCATGTGGTGAGGGGAGGGCAGCTGAACTCCCTGGCCCGCTCCTCAAGGATCATTCGCCGGGGGCCCAACTTGCCGGCTGCCCACCCACACGCCCATTCCGCGCAGCCGCACGCCACATGTACCGGCCGCTGCCCTGGTCGATGCAGTGCTGCTGGCGTGCACCCTCACTGGCGCGCCAATCGCCGTGCCTGCCCCCCGGCCCCCTGCTTCTGTTGCATTGCGCGAATACGCTGACCGTACGTCTCTGTCCTCGTCGTTGCTGCTGCTGCGCCATGCCTGCCCCGCCCGGCCCCCGGTCCTTACATTGCGCAAAGGCACCTGCCATATGTTTGTCATTGTCGTTGCTGCTGCTGCTGCTGCTGATAGTGATGCGACCGCTGCGACCCCCCTGGCTGCTGCCTGCAGACGTGGGCGCTGCTGAAGGGCATGCTGGCCCACTCCAGCCAGTACAAGCGCATTCTCAAGGACCCGACGTGGGGGCCCTTGCTCCACCGGCGAACATCGGTGGGCCGGGGCCGGGCAATGGCAGGACGCTGCAGCACACCTCACTCGCGTGCTGCTGCCTTGGGGCTAACAGCAAGCACACTGTGCCCAGAACTCCTGAGCAGTCGCACGCAGCTACTGGGCAGCATCCCGGTGCACCTCGCCACTCCGCCGTAGCACTCCCCTGCTCGCCTTACGGCAAGCCTTATGAGCTCCCAACCACCAGAACTCGTCACTCGCCCACTCTTTCTCCCCGCCACACTGCATTGAGCAAGGCGTACCAGGGATATTAGGGCTGCACAATTTGAATCATAATAGTACTGCATCTTGTGTCCCTTCATCTCCTGCAGGTGGACCTCAAGGACCGCTGGAAGAACGTGCAGAGGCTGGCGGACAGCGACTTCGCGCACTGCCGCCGCGCCCAGTTCACCAAGTACCAGCGGATCGAGCTGAAGGACCTGGTGCGCAAGGTCCGGGACCTGCTAGAGGAGCGCAAGGAGGAGAAGGAACAGCAGCAGAGGGAGCAGCTGCAGAAACGCCTACAGCAGCTGCAGCGGGAGCAGCAGCAGCGGCAGCAGCGCCTGCAGCAGCTGCAGCGGCCGCAGCGGCTGCAGCGCAGGGCATCGGCGGAGCAGCAGGCCAGCAGCGGGCTGGCTGCCCAGGGCGCGTGAGGGCTGTGGGGGGGACAAATCGGCGCGGGAGGGGGCGAGGTGCTTGCGATGGGAACCGGGCATGCCTGTACCAGTAGCGGGAGGCGAGTGAGGGGCGGTTGGTGGCGACACCAGTGCTGGAGCAGCAGGGGCTAGGGGTGTGGGTGGCGCAAGGCGGGGCGCTGTGTACGCCGGGGCAAAGTGCCAGACGCTCAGGCTATGTTACTGCAGCTGGAGCTGTACTGACGGGGCAGCTGGGGCGCATGTGCCGGTAGCCGTGCGCCTGCTGCGTGTCGAAAGAGAGGTTGGCAGACATTTGGGGTTGTAGCGTGTGCGTGCAGAGCCTGTGCATCGGCCCGATACATGCCGTGATCCAGCTGTGATCATAGAGCATTCTGTGCTGGATGCATGCGGTGAAGCTCCCCTGCCTGAGGCACGTGTCTTCCGGGGTCCTTAGGTTTCCGTGTCAGGAACCTGGAATTGTTACACACTTGTCCCTGCATACCGGTAGGCGCGCTGCTGCCTCGCTGTGCAAACGGTGTGGTCCTGGGCGTTCGGACAACTTGCGTTGCGCAAGGCGCAGTGTTTCGGTCATGGCGCCGGAATTTCGGTCCTTGATGGTGCCAGTTACAACTTCGCATGCTGTTGCAGGTTTGGTTGCATCGAATGCAGATTGGACTTCACGTCTGGGCAAGGGCCCGTCCAAGGTGTTGTGAACGTGTGTAGCGCTGCTGGCGGGCTGCCTCCGCAACCGACTGTCGTCATTCCGTGCCTCGTACGGCGACACAGACAACCTGGTTGAAACACCTGCTCGTAGAGAGGTCGTTGCACTCGCGGATGGTAGATGAACCCTCGCCGTGTAACACTGACTGACCGAAACACCGTTGGGGCGTTGTGCGTTGGTCAGGACTACAGGTTGGGCCCACTCCGAATGGGCATCTTAGTACGGTTCACTGTTCGCGCTGGAAACTCCCAACATGTTGGAAGGACCAGGAATCCAGGATGGACTTCTCGCTGACACTGCTACTGGCACAACCCGTTCACGGTTGCAAGGATGCCTCCAGGTTCTCGGCTTCCATTTTGATGCGGTCAGCTTTACCACTGCCTTAGTTTCATCGCAATACCGACACCGCATGACTGGTCCCCACAACATCACGCCTTTATCCTGCTATGCAGCGCGCACCCGCCTGCACAGTCAGCCTGTCCCCAGCCACTCCTGTTCCTGCTCTACCGCCAGCGTCTGAAACAGCCCACCGATAGAAGTACAGCAGCAAACGACAACAGATTCGCACACACCGTCATACTCTACATGGTAACACTACGACCTTGTTGCACAACCAGAACAACTAGGGGACAGCCAAAATACGTTGGCCAGGATCGCACGCCCGTGCATGCCCTACACTAGCACAGCGCACACCCGAACTCCGACGCGAGCTGTTGGGGGTTGGCCAAGACCACGTGGGCTGAGCAGGGCCGGTGCGGCACCTACCAGTACCAGCATAGCCCCCCAACGCATACGCGCCTGTGACCTGCCCTGCTTGCTGTGCCTTCAGACGCAAAGCACCGTCACAGCTCAGCACCCAGCAACAGCTTCATGGAGTCGAGTTGGCGAGTGGGAGAGGGAGGAGGCAGCGCGTGCCGCCGCACACCGCCACGCCCCGCCACCACGACCACACACGTGCACGCACCTGCTTGACTCGCCAGTCATCGACCTGCCACCCGCTTGCTTTGGCTTGCCTCACACTGTCTCCTAATCATGCTTGCCTGAACCTTGCCTGAACGTGCTACAGGCTACCCTGCATCCCGCACCGCATCCGCCACGCAGCTGTGCCCTGTGGCCTCACACCAACGCCCAACACGCCGTGCAGCACGACCCTGACGCCACCACGCGCCGCGGACCTTCCACAACGAGGACGCACAACGCGCAGGCTCTGCTCACGGGGGCAGCGCAGCGAGCAAGCATGTCTGCAACACACACGATATGCATGGAAGCGCCTACGAAGTGAGACTCGTTTCCATGACAGAAGGAAACGTAGCATGTCTTTAACCCTGGCAATCAGGACACACGCGGCACTCACTGTATCTAGTCGTCTGCCCACATCCGCACCAAATCCCCTACACAAGCGGTAACCATAGGCACGGTCACCTGGGGGCACCTGCCGTGCACCACCTCCGCACAACGCATCACCCAGGTGTGGTCAGGGCCAGTAAGAAAAGTGTTGCCACATCAACCGGAGCACAACATGAAATGTCAAATGTCCTGCCGCAGCACCCTAACGGTACGCCGGATACCCGCTTCGCCCGCCCGCGCCGCCACCGCCGTACTGACCAGACCCCGCCGCCCCGCCGTACCGCTGCTGGTACGGATCCGCCCCCCGTACGGATCCGCTCCCACCAGCACCACCTCCGCCCACCCTCTGCCCCGCATGCGCTGCAGTAGCGCCCCCGCCGTAGTGCGTAGCGCTGGCACTTCTGCCAACCGGCGGCGGCGCTGCCGCGTCCGCCCCCGCCCGGTACCGCCCAGAGCCGCTTCCCGCGCCGCCACCGCTGCCGTACTGCCTGTGGGTGTCGTACGCAGGCGCGGCGGGCGCACCAGCGCCGTGTCCTGTGGAGCTGGGCAGCGCCAACGGCCGCTGCGAGCGGCCGGCGCCGCCACCGCCCAGGCGGCCGCCTGCCCCCAACGCCCCAGGGCCCAGGCTGCGCTCCGCGTGCTGCCGCCACGTGTCGTCAAACTCGTCCGCCTCGTGCTGCGGCGGGTTGAGGGAGAAGCGACGGGTGCAGGACCTATCGACATGAGTGCAAGTGGGTCGGAAAACCTCGAAGGTTTGGACAGGAGCTCGCAGTGACCGACGTGGGGTAGCGCACGCCCTCGGCACCACATCCGCACACACACTCATCAGGACCCCGCCGTCTCCCCGTTGCATGCCCCCATGCTGCAGCCCACATGCTACGGCCATCCCGAGCGTCCCGCACACGCCCTCGCACCCTCCCACCCTCCCTGCCCCATCCCGCCCCTGCCCCACCCTGTCTATGCCGCGCAGGTCCTCGTGCTGCAGCTCGCGCCCCGCCGCGTCGCGTGTGCGCACCAGCGTGCGCTCGCGGCCGCCCAGCCCTCGAGCAATGGTCACACGCTCCGTGCCGCTGCGGCCGTCGCGAACCACGGACTGCGTTTCGCGGACCTGCGGGCGCACGGGACAGCACGGTGGTAGCTTGCGCTTGCGACATAGCGGCAGACGGGTACTGCGTACATACAGGGTCGATGCGGTTTCCGTTCATATTGAACAAAGCTACAGAACGTCCATGGCCACAGGATGGAAACACGAACAAGGAAGCCGCCATGCTTCCGCCGCCATCCCAAGTTCCTAACAGCCCCACCAGCGCTCCACGCTCCTCCACGACCGTCCTTGCTGAACCCTGGCTGCCCGAGGTCTGCCCCCTCCCCTTCCTCAACACTTTTAAATAGCCGTGCTTGGAACTGCCACCTGCCTTGCCTCAGCCCTCCCAGCCCCTGCCCCGCCTCACCCCTCCCGCCCCCCTGCCCCGCCCCCGTGCCCCGCCCCCCTGCCCCGCCCCATAACTCCCGGCCACAGACCTGCCCCCGTGCCCAGACTCACCCCTCCGGGCCCCACGCGCGTGGTGCTGGAGGCGGAATACGTCACGCCGCCCGGCCCGCCCGCGCTGTAGCTGCTGCTGCTGAACACGAAGGCAGACGAGGAGCCGCCCATGACGCCGCCGGACGCAGCGCCCGCAGCAGCCGCGCCCAACGCACCAAACAGCTGGCTGAAGGGGTCTGGGTGTGTGGTGGGTGTGGGGGCGCGGGATGAGGGCATGAAAGAGGTTGGTCAGGCACGGATAAGGTCGCCGGGATCGCAGCGCCACGGTCCAGGAGAGGCAGGGGGACACTCCTTTATGATGTGAGTTGGGCTACCTAGCGCCCTGAGGAGCAGCTCTAGCTGTACCGGTATTGGCGCTGTTCGGCAGGTGGTGATGAATGGCGGGGCACCTAGTCCGGTGTCTCGCACGCAAAGTACCGCTGAGGAACTGCCCACAAGTGCAACACCATTGCACAAAAACTCGGCAGCATAACAACACCCGTTCAGGATATCTGCTCTGCATGCCTCACCTGCTGTGAAGCCGCCCCGCTGCTGCTGCTGCTGCTGCTGCTGCTGCCGTGGCACTGCCTCAGGGCCCCGCTGCGGGCTGTGCCTGCGCCGCCGCTGGGCAGCAGGCGGCTGGTCGTGGGGCGAGCCGTCTGCAGCGAGTTCATGAGGGGAGGTGCAAGGGACCTGCTTGTGCTAAACCGTTCCTTACCAGGTCAGCAGGTCAAGTCCTGGGAAGGAAACAACCGGCCCCTCCATTGTTCAGCAAGCCAGTCCTAGAACCCGAATACGCCAACCAGGATGAAAGGCGAAGAAGGCCGCCGTACACGCCAGGCACGTATGACTGGCAAGGCACGCGGGACCGGCGGCGTGACAGGGCTAGGGTCACAGAGGCGCTGTAGCGGGGCAGCGCTGCGCCCAGAACGCACCGTCGTCCGGCTCTTCCACAATGGGCTGGTCGTGCGCCGGTTGGTGTCCGGGCTCCTCATTGTCAACCTCCTCTATGATGGGCCGCTGCTGCTGCTGTTGGCGAGGGCGTGGCGGAAGGCGCATGAGTGCAGTTGATGGCACCGATAGGTTCTAGGAGGCCCTCTCGCGAAATCAAGGTTCGCGACTTACCCTGTTGGTTTGCTGGTACTGGTTGTGCGGCTGCCGGCCAGCAGCGGGCTGCGGTCCGAGAGCACCGAAGACTGGGTCGTTAAACATTTGCCCCATTACCCGATCCATGTGCGCAAAGGGGTTGGCAAAGAAATCATTTCCAGGGAATAAGCCCCCAAATGGCCCGCGGCCGAACATGTCTGGGGTTTTGAGCTTTTCTTCTGGAGACTTTAAGCTGGAGCTGAAGGAAAGGAGTCGCTGGCTTCAAGCGTCTACGAAAAAGTATGCTTAGTAACGTATATTGCGATGCTCACGCCGAGGCTGTCTGAGCGGTTGGCTCCTTTAGGTCAGGCCTGGACCCGGAACAGACCATTCTAGACGCATGGATGGCCACTCCTCACAAATAGCAGGTGAGCCTGCAGGCGTTGTTCGCACAACAACCACACAAAATGGCATTCTGCTGTGCCCTGCGCGCAGGATGGATTTTGCAGACCCACGTGCCTCGCCCCGTCCTGCGCCTTGACCAACCAGGGGAGAACAACCGACCAACGCTTCAAACCTGCCTGACAGTTTCGATGCAGGTGGTGCACAGCAGCACGGCGCGTAGCGCTCAGCTGTTGTACGAACACATACATGTACCCTTCTCAGTGCGCATCTACAGAGGTACACGTGGAGCAGGTCTCAGTAGTCGTAAACCTGCGCATGGATGCAGGTCGGTGCGGCCTGCACCACCTGCTCCGTTCAGTGTTCCGGTCTTCTTTGGCGGAAAATTCTGACCGTTCATAATTTTGGTGCTTTCGGGTCTGGAAATCCTGACAATCGTACATTTTCCAGGATTTCTGGGCCAAACCTGGGGGCAAAACCTCTTGAAAATCCTGATTCGGTCAGAACTCTGCCTCAAAAAATGAAAATCCTGACAGCAGCCCAAATGGCCGTCAGAATCATAATAATCCTGGAAGACCGGGACACTGCCTCCGTTGCGTGTAGGGGTGCAGGTGCGGTACACGAGGTTGGCACGCCGCAGGCGTATCGGTGCAGTACACGCACGAGGATGGCACGCTGCAGGCGTGTAGGTGCGGGGTACGAGGTTGGCACACCTCAGGTGGGTAACCGTGGAGCGGCCAAGTGGTAAGGTAAACGGAGGCAGCAAGGGGGTAGGGTACCTCACCTGCGCCATGCCCGTACAGGCGGATCACATAGTACATGCTCAGCTTACTGTGCATGGTCGGTATCATGCACAGTAAGCACGGCGGCATGGGTTCCGTGCCGCACTCCGCTCCTTCCTGACGCCTTTTTGGTGCTCCGAGGTGCTCTCGATGGTCCTGAGCATCCCTCTTGCTCTCGTGCCAGGAGGCCCCGTCATGCCTCCACTGGTCTGGCAGTCCTCGCTCGGCTGGATCTGCCAGGATGCAACTGATGGTTGCATACCGTAGGGTGCACCTCTCAGGGATCGACAGCACTGCGTGGTTGCAAAAGCCCTGACTGCAACGCCAGGAAGCCCGCAGACATTGACCCGCACACAAGGAAGCAGGTCGCCATGCCCTGTCTCCGCTCTCCGGGCGTCAGTGATGGCGGCTGCTGGAGGCTGCAGCCCCACGCCACGGGCCCCAGCCTGGCCCGGCCCTCACCCGGCCTTAGCCATGGTTACCATTGAGTGTCAATGGAGTCGCTCGCTGCAAAGGACCGAGCCGGAAGCCCGCCACGGGTTGGAGGCCTGCCGACAGCCTGTTGGCAGCCCTGTGTGCGTGCCGCTGCGACCTGCCTGCCGGGGGAAAGGGGATGCAGCCAGCTGCGGTCTGCGGCTGTGTGCAGCAGCCTGGTACAGCAGCTCTACATCGCCCCTGCCTACTCAGAACCGTGCGCGCCCTGGGGACGGAACTGCACCTATCTCACTCCGCTGTCCGCTCCACTACCCATGTAAATGCCAAGTATCCGCCCACATGTGCTTGCCAAGCACCGAATTCCGAGCCCCTGTAACCTTCTCACGAAGAAAAACAAAGCCACGCACGTCTCACATGTTCAACCCTACGCACCAGGGGCGCTCAGTCCTTCCTAGGCACGTTTGCGGTGGCCATGCATCATGCCACGCATTGGGCGGTGGCACGTGTCAGCACGTTCGCGGTGGCCTTGCACCGTGCCGCGTGCTGGGGTGGTGGCACGTGCCCGCACGAGGCCCAGGGTACAGGGACACGGGGGAGCGGGCAGAAGGGGCTTCGGGGGTACGGACCCAGGTGATACCCGGCGCCTGTGTCTGGGCCCAGCAGGCAGGAGGCCTCCCTTGCCACACGCTCATCCCCCAAGCAGCCGCACCGGCAGCACGCAGCAGTGCCTACGGCAGCAGCGTTTATAACGAAACTTGTGTTCAGTCCGGCAGTGCTGGACGCTCTGTGGGCAGCAATCACCTCAGCTTGCTGTACATGGTGCGACGCGGTCACGCCTCTTGAGTACGTAACAACGTAAGATGCTGCCGCACTCACCTGCATCTTCCACACTCGGGTTCTTCCAACACGTGTCGGCGTATTACGCGGCCTTGCGGTTCGTCAGACTGACAGGCGTGGAGATGCGGCCGTTGGAGTTAGGCAGGAATGTGAGGAAAGGAAGTGAGTGTGGAGCGTGCGCGCATTCCTCTCACTGGAAATAGCGGGATATGGTTTGCATTCTACATCTAAAAGCCTTGTAGATAATCTTGGCGCACAGCCCGTGTCCACAGTTGTGAACGTGCTGCTCCAGGTCTCCTGCCAACGGGGACTCCATTGCCTATGAGCTTCCGCTATGCAGCACAGCAAAAATACATGACCAATAGCTTCAGCACCTGCTAGAGGCTGCCCGCGCTGTAAAAGGGTGGGGTGGCGACATGGGCTCGACCCTTTCGCGCTGCGTCCAGCCAGGTTTTGAGCTGTTGAAGGTGAGTTACAATGTCCATACGGTGCTTTCATTCAGTGCAATCAGCGTGGACAATTGACTGAGGCAGCCACCGCGGCAGCGTGGCAGCATGGCGGGACTTCTGTCACACGTCGCCGTGGCACCCAGGCTCACAGGGTTGCGCGGCAGACAACAATCGCAAGTAATACTTGCGTACATGTGCTTGAAGCTTCATATCTGCAAATCGCTGTTCGTGTGGCAAACCAGGCGGCCCGGCGAGGGGATGTAGCACGCCTGAAGTCCATCCTTACTCGGGACCCCGAGCTCCTGCGCTACCGCTCCGTCCTTGACGAAGAGACGGTAAGCGACGGCAAGCACGCTGGCGATATAAGACCACCATGCCTGCTGCGCAGCAACATACCTACTCCTGCACGCTGCTGCACACACCGTTGCCGCACCCGCCGATGCACGGGTACACCCACCCCCGCGCCTGTCGAGCCCACAACCGGCAAAACCACCCAACACAGTACCCGCTCGCAATGGCAGCGCTGGCCATGTGCTCTATGGCCCGCCTCCAACCCGGCTCCAACCCACCCGTCCTGCCTCCCGCTCTGCTGCAGGTGTGGCACGTGGCGGCAGCGGAGGGGCGTGTGGACGTGCTGGCGGCGCTGGCCGAGGCTGGGCTCCAGGGGGGCGTGGGGCGGGAGGAGCTGAGGGAGGCCCTGAACGCATACAACGACAAGGGACAGGTGAGCCTAAGGTGGTGCGGCCAGGCGGGGATGGGGCAACCGGCGAGCGCGTTTGCTTGCGGGTTGCGGGACTGCAAACAACAAGGGACAGATGGGGCAGGGGGTGGGGCCAGGGGGGGAAGGGTGGAGCAGCGTGCGCCTTCGCTTGGTGGGGAAGTGAATTAGGGCAGGGAGGTGTAGGAGGGATGGGGCCAGGCGAGGCAGATGGTGCGGCCGGGCGGAGACGGGTGGAGCAGGGTGCGCCTGGTCCGCTTGAGGGGTACGGTAGTGTGTTCGTGGAGGGATCGTGTCGGCCACACCATCTGGAACACCATCTGGAACGTAACACAAGTGTCAATGGGGGTACGAGTAACCGCGAGGAAAGCGTGAAAGGCGTCAGGGAAGCACGGAATCGCTGGGCCCTGCACGAGAAGAGGAGGTGGGCTGGCAAGTGACAGCAAAAGACGACGGGGTTGGGGGATGCATAGACGGGGAGGCAAGGGGAGGTGCGGCAGTGGGGCGGAGGATTGGGGTCCTGTGGTGTGAGCCATGCGGCGAGCCACACGGCCATCGTTTCGTGCATTGGGAGGAGGGAGGAGGCAGGGCGTGTCTGAGCAGCAGCGCGCCTCCCTACCCTACCCTGACCTTGCCCCACTGTCTCGTCTCTTTCTTGCGAAGCCCCTTTGGGCCACATGACTGTCTGGACGGCTACTTTGTCGTCTCGCTCTGCGAGAGGTCGCCCGCCTGTGTGGCGCACTCGGCCCTGATGGTGGCTGTGTCGGTTCAGTGACTTCGCCGCTCTGCGGTTCCACCCCCTTCCCTTGCGCCGCAGACCGCCCTCATGGTGGCGGCGCTGTGCGACAAGGCGCCCGCCGTCAAGTGGCTGCTGTCGCAGGTGTGTGTTGGGGTGGGGTAGAGGGGGATGGGGTAGAGGGGGATGGGGTGAGGTGGAGTGGAATGGGGTGGGCTCCGCGTGAGGCAGTGCTAGGGGAGTTGGGGCTGGGAGGATTGAGCTCCGCTGCGCGCACGCCCAGTGAAGCATCACTGCCCTGGAGCCTGGGCGCCGGGCCACGGGGCCTTGGGCTAGCGATGGCACACTGCGCAGGCTCTCTACTGCACCCTGCCTGTACCACCCACCTCCCTTCCTGATTGCTACGCCAAGTCAGGTCCTCGCGGCGGACTGTCATCAGCCCGGCTGTTTGCGCACGTCATAGTAGCTAACCCACGTTGATCAACAGACCTCAATCACTTCCATCTTTCCACCGCCCTGCCACGCCCCAGGGTGCGGACCCGTTCGCGTGCGACCCGCTGTGCCGCCGTACGGCGCTGCACCTGGCGGCGCATAGGGGCCACGTGGCGGCGGTGGAGGCGCTGACGGGGCAGCTGGCAACCGCGGAGCTGTGCAGGTGGGGGCCGAGGGAGGAGGGAAGGGTGTGCGTGTGTCGGGGGGTGGGGGGGCGGAAACGGGAACAGAGGGGGAGGCGCTGACGGGGCAGCTGGCAACTGCGGAGCTGTGCAGGTGGGGCAGCAGACGAGGGACCAGGGAGGAGGGCAGTGTGTGTATGTGCGGGGACGGGAAGACGGGGGCAGGCGCTGACGGGGCAGCGGGCAACTGCGGAGCTGTGCAGGTGGGGGGGCAGGGCGAGGTAACCAGGGGACCAGGGATGAGGTCAAGGGGTGGGGAGGTGGGGCGTAGGGGAAAGGGAACAGGGCGGAGGCGCTGGCGGAGCAGCGGGGCCGTGCAGGTGGGGACGAGGGGCCAGACCTGGACGGCAGGGGAGGGAGCCAGGGGACGGAAGGGAGGAAGGGGGGTGACCCATATGAATGCATGTGTACTGCTGCATTACAACACAGCCAATACGGCGCGGCTTGGATGTCGATTGCGCCAAGTCACGGTAATGCCCGGCATAAAATACATGTTGGGCACAGCCCAGCTCGGCAGGCTGGTGCTGTGCGGCAACCCGCTCCGCTGCAATCACGTGCCCTTCCGGTGGCCCACCGTCCGCCCCTGCCCGCCTCCCCGGCGTCCCTGGACGTCCTCCCTGATGCGTCCCCTCTTAAGCCACAAAGTCACAGCAGCTGCAAGCCTACGCGTGTGATGGAATGGGACCGCAGCTGCAGCTGCGGTGATCCCCACCGCCAGTTGCTGCAGCACTGTGCTCACCCCCTCACCCCTCAACCCTCACCCCCACCCCTGGCTGAGCGCAGGTACCTGGACGCGCGGTCCATCAGCGGCATGACGCCCCTGCACTACGCCTGCGCAGCAAACCAGGTGAGAGCATGTGCGAGCGCGCGTGGGTGCGCGAGGGCATTGCGGTGATTCAAATGGATGGAATGAACGCTTGGGGTGGAGACGTGATGAGGTTGCGGTCTTCTCCGACCTGCTGGAGCAGGTGCTCGGCATGTTGGGGCCGGGTAAGGCAGGGCAGGTGGGTGGCGCAGCGGCGGTGCGGGGCTCACTTAGGCTGGTGGCATGGGGCCTGCTGAGGCACGTGTGGGGTCTCGGTACGGCAATCCCTCCTAGCATGCGTGTGTGTTGCTGCCTTTCCTGCCCCTGCCTCACCCGGCTGTCCCGTGCTTGTGTGTGTTAGCCATCAATTGTGCGTACCCACATCAGCATGCCCCGGTGTTCGTGTCCGTGCGGCCGCAGGCGGGCGTGGTGCGGTGCCTGCTGGCGCGCGGGGCGGACGTGGCGGCAACCACCACGGTGAGCGAAGAAGGGGGTTTAACCGCCGGCAGAGCATTCCGACCCAGGCGGGCGCAACCTGTGGTCTGCTGCTGCCCCTGCTCCTGCCCTGCTATGGCCACCTTCCTCCCCACGCGCTCACTACCACACCCGCAACCTGCTCTCCCATGCTGTATAAGTTATGAGTACTTTACTATTGATGTGATTGCTCGTAGATGCCAGCCAAAACCACTCAACAACCCCATCCCCTGCCAGGCCGGTCGTGCCATTCTGTTGCTGCACCTTTGCGCCTTTCCAGGTGCCCACACCAGCACTGCGCCACCGGACCTGCACCTCGGAAGCCTGGTGGCACGTTACTTGCCTGCAGTACCGGTGTGTCGATCCGATCGTACGGTTGTACAAAACTTTCTTCCCCAGGCTGACGTGGGCTACGACCTGCTCATGCTGCTGCCCCGCTCCACCCCGCTGCACGCCGCCGCCGCCGCCAGTGGCCAGGAGGCGGCCGCGGAGCTGCTCAGGCATTACGTGAGGGGGGGGCCAGGGGGCCAAGGGGGCCGGCGGGGCAGGGGGAGCCAGGGGGGCCGGCGGGGCAGGGGGATGCGGGAGAGGGGCAGGAAGACGGCAGCGGAGCTGCTGAGGCGCTACGTGAGGGGGAATAGGGGGCCGGGGAGAGGAAGTACTGAGGGGGAGCTGGCTGGGGGGTATAGGGGCAGGGAGGGAGCGGACGATGGAACGCGGAGCGTGAAGTGAAGTACGTCGGGCTGGGCCGTGACAGCTGCTCATCATAAGGTTGGGCCAGCGGTCACCCCTGGCAACCCTTGCCCCCCCCCTCCCGCCTTTTAATGCCTCTTTCACCGACCGCGTCCATCTACACACTCTGCCTGTCGTTGTGCCTTCCTACCGTCACACTCCGTCCCCGTCTTCCGTGCTCCCTCCTTCCCCGCAGCACACCCACCTGGCCAGCCCCCAGTTCCCTGACCCCCGCCGCAAGCTGGACGCCAGGGGCAGATCCCCGCACCAGGTGGGTGAAACAGCAGCAGGGGGACGGAAGCAAACGTGTCCCGCCGCGTCACCACTGGAGCGCTGTCCGGGCGTGTAGCCAGCTTCACGTAACACGTTTACCGTCGTGCCATTTGGCGTCCCTTGAGGCCCCCTCGTGTGCTGATCTCCTTTCCTTGAGTCCGGGGCCGCCCCTTTCAGCCTCCTTTTCATGGATGGAATGCCTCTGCTGCTTCCTTCCGCCAGGTTGCCGCGATGCGCCAGGCGGCGGTGCTGGCTGAGCTGCTGCACCCCAACGCCGACCTGGGGGCCGTGTTCGGGCCGGGGGCGGCGGACGCGGAGGCAGCGACGGCAGGGTCCCGACGAGCGATCGGCGGCGGCGGGGCGGGCGTCGTACCGCGGCTGTCGTACATTGCGGCGGCGGCGGTGCGGCGGCGGCTGGAGGCGGACATCGAGGCGGCGGTACAGGTGGGGAGGGTGGGAGGGGGCAGGGCATTGATGGGGGAACCCGGCACGGGGCGGTAGGCGTGGCGTCCGCGGGATGCGTTGGGCTTCTGCATTGTGCCAGCAGGCCGAAGACCAGGAGGCATGCTCTTTCCGGCACGGGGCGTGCTGCTCGGCTTGAGCTGGCACTTGCACGTGGGTGACGGCGCTAGGGGGCCTGCATTTGCACAACGGCCGGGGGTGGGGAACAATTTATAACATACAGTACGGTCTTCGGCAGCCCCTGGTGGAGCTTCCCAGTGCACCTTCGACGCTGTTGCAACAAACTGTGACTCCTTGATGCCCCAGACCGTGGCCCTCAATGGCCTCCCCTCTTCGCCCCGCCCTGACCACCTTTGTCGCCCCCTCCCGCCCACGCCCCTTCCCCTCCCCACCACCTCCCAAGGCCCTCTGCTGCGGCCAGGCCCCCGAGCGGAAGGCCCCGTCCGGGACCCACCCCGGCACAGGCACAGCGGCTAAGGACAATGCAACATCCGCAACCGACACCACCTCTGCCACTACGCCCGCTGTCCCAGCTGCAACCGCCAGCACCACCCCACCCCACCCGAGTCCTCCCTCCCAGCCTCCTCTCCCCCGCCGCCCCAACCCCTTCCTCCGCGAGTCCTCCCCCGCCTCCTTCACCCTCCACACCAGGCCCTCCCCCGCCCTGCCGCACCACCCCCGCTCCCCCCTCGCCACACTCTCCGCAACCCACCCCTCGACCTCCTCCTCCTCCTCCCACCCCCACCCTACTCCCTTTCGCCCGCCGCTCCGGCGGCCCGCCACCCAACACCACCCACACCTGTACGACAGCCTACGCGCGCGCCCCGCCCCCGTCTGGCCCCGTGCGTGGTGTGCCTGGAACGAGGCGCCCTGCCTGCTGCTGCTGCCCTGCCGCCACCGGCTGTGCGCGGGGTGTGCGCGGGGCGTGGTGCGGCGGGTGGTGGCGGCGCCGCTGCCCTGCCCCGTGTGTAGGGAGACGGTGGAGCAGATGGTTAGCCCGGAGGGTTAGTTGAACACGGTGGAGGAGCCAATGAAACGAAGGACGTGGCAGAATGAATGGAGGTCCAGTAGGCAGTGTGCCCTGCCCTGTGTGCAGGGAGACGGTGGAGGAGATGGCTGGGGCGCGGAGGGTTAGGCGACGACGAGTTGACCGACCAAACGACTGATTGGGCCATGTGAATGGAATGCCGGTGGAATAAAGACGTGTGTGGTGGCTTTGCTTCCGCTTACGGGCATGGGAAGCAAGGAAGCCGGCTCGGGCGGGCGGCTTTGACGGTGCGGGACGTGTCAGGGTTTTTGTCTAGGGCCTGGCGTGAGCGGCTCTCGCCCTCAGCCAAAGGAGTGGTGCATGCATCTGGGCGCAGAGAGAGTCAGTGAGCGGCAGCAGGGGCGTATGGTAAACGGGAGTGGCCGATGGCCGGATTGAGAGCTTGTGAGTTGCGGCTTTGCTTGGGGATTGGCGGCTCGGGTGCGGGGCTGGGGAGCGAGGGCCGCGGCATGGTGGTGGCTGCGGGTACAGCGGGGCAGGAGTGCAATGAGGAAGTGTGTGGGGGCAGGGGGCAGGGGCCGGGGGGCAGGGGGCAGGGGCAGGGGGCATGGGGGGCAGGGGGCAGGGGGGCAGGGGGCAGGGGGCAGGGGGCAGGCAGGGGGCAGGGGGCAGGGGCCATGAGTGGCGCGCATGCGGCAAGCGTGTAGTTGCCACTTCACGGAAGACTGCGTTCAGTGTCCTCGCTGACCTGGACGATTGTGTGATGCTAGAGCTGATGTCGCGAGTGGGAGGGCGGGCGGGGACGTCGTGTTCAGTCCTACTGCCGCCACGTACGCAATGAGCTACAGTGACACTGTACTGGTGGAGCACAGGGGAGCATGTGCGGCAGGTTCTGTGCGGGACGCACAAGACTGCCTGCAGTCACTGGAGCTACCGGTCCTGTGTGTGGTTGCGTACGGCTGAGCAGCTAGGTGCGATCGCTTTGCGTGTGGGTTGTGGACAGGAGGGGTTGTGGACTGCGGCTGCGGCTTGTCCGCTGACGGCACGTGGCCCGCGTTGCTACAGATGGCATTGCCCATGATGGCGTTGTGCCAAACAGGTGCACTGCCCTACTACCATGTGGCAGGCTATGATAAACCGCGTCATGGGATTCTGGTTCTTGCAGAGGTTCTTGGTACTGCTGCGGTGGCAAACGCATAGAATACGCCGCTGAGTTGCATCAGGCCTGGCATGTGTGCTGCACGGGGTCGTGAGACAGCCATCCAGGTCAGCGTGTCAGCTGCCCGCGGGGAACCGACGGACGAAGCAACGAACTGCCATCGCCAACTCACAAATCCGCACAAGGATAGGGACACACTGACCCCTACCGTACGTGGGGCCTGATGACCGCAAAGCAAGGCAGAACAGCTTCCACAACTTCACAGCGGGAACGGCTGCTACAACCAGGGGAGGCTGGACGCGCGGTCGCCAAGGCTTTTTAGCTCCAAGCATAGCAATTGACCACAACACCGGGTAACAGGTACACCCCAACGCGGCCCACCGAAGGAAATTACGTTGGGCGGCTACCGGTAGTTTGGTACCATACAACCGCCCTCGCCACTCCTGTGCAGGACAGCGGCAAGCGGCAAGGCCACGGGAGCCTGAGCCAAACCAGGAAACCAACGCAATAAACAACAGTAACTGCCAACCCAGAAACGAAGAACGGCAATCAGGCCCACCAGCCGCGCCACAACAGAGGGGTCGCCAGGGGTGTGTAGCCACTACCAACGGCACGCCCCAACCAGCGCATGCACCAAGCTGCTACGACAGCAACGCCCCAGACAGCAGGACAAGGGTCCAAACTCCAAAGCGGCAACAAACAGTTGAACAACAAGCCAGAGAAGTCCAGGGTAAGTACTGTCCTTGGTTGCTGCATTCAAGCTGGCTGGTTGTCTCTGCTCTACCCTCGCCAGGCCTTCGGCCAGAAACCACCGAGTAAACAGGGGGCAAGGGCGCCCACCAAATGCTGATGTGCTTGCAAACCAAATGCTCAGCCTCGGGGAGTCAGGGTGCACTCGCACACGACACCGGGGCGCCGCGTTGTTTGCCTGTTTGTGGCACAAATCAGGTACCGTTCAGTACGCAGCAGGCTGGCCGCCCGTTGTGCTTCTTTACATATGGCGGCAATGCGGAAGCACTGCTGCCAGCGCACGAGCTCCTGCTCGTGAGCTCACGCAGGATCATTCAGGTATCACTTGACGTGACGCTCTCTTCGCCTCTCCACGGAGGACAACTAAACACAGAGCCGCAGCTTGCGGATGTAAGATCAGACACGGGGCGCTCAGGGGCGCAGACACGGCGGCGCACAAGGCCGACCCCATGCTGCGCAAATGAACGCCACGTGGCCGCAAACGGCCAAGGTCGCGCGCAACGGCACGCCTCGGACCACCCTGGACCACCACCACGTGCCCAACTCCCCCAGGACAGGCAACCGTTTGCCCAACATGCTAGATGCCCAATAGCCCATATTCTTCTGGGGCTTTCTGCAAGGCCGCGCGTGTCGCAGCGCAAGCCAAGTCCACTTTATTCATGCCATATAAAGTCCCGCCTTTCCGCAGCACCATGCATGTCATAGCCAGGCCCACGCCCGGCGGCCCAAGGGGCCTCCTGCGCAACTCCATTGTCATTTTCGGGCTTTGCCCCGGCCGCACGCACGACGCCAAGAATTTGCACAAGCCAGCCGCAGCCCTGCACTCCACTGCACGTACAAGGATAAAACGCCTAAAGAATGCATATGTTGTGCAGCGAGACCCACATCCGCCACACTCCCACACAGCACCACGCGCCCGCCCGGCTCATCGAACACGCAAGCCGCTGCGAGCTACGTACTCCACCAAGGACCCCCTATGGCCCATGCGGGCAGGAAACGTGCCTGCCACAGCGCAGGGCCACCGCGGATGAATATTTGCTGTACCGTACATGTACCCCATACCCCACGCAGCTCACTTAGCGAGCCCCGATCACGCACACCAGCTCTCTCCCTTGTCCATGCATTCCCGCGTGTGTCCCATATCAAGACATTGTGACCACACGACGATCATACACCTTGCCATGTCCTTTGTGGCGTCCCTTGTGTCACGCATCAGCAACCAGGCGCGCAGCCTGTTACCGTGCCACAGCCGCAGAGCCTGGGCCTGCCGCATCGGGGAATCCCCGTTGCGCCCCGCGCACAGCTCCCCGCCGCCCCTCATGCCAGGCCCCTAGCCCCTTCAGCCGCGCCACTCAGCAGCAAGCTAATGGAGGACTTTTAAGCTGCCCGCCGCAATACCACACCACAAACTCCCTGCCTGCGCAGCACAGCCCACGCAGCTGGCCCCGCACCTGTCCGAGCGCCCACCCTCCGAGTTCCCCAGCCATGAATACCCCAAGCATGGTGGTACATAGATTCCTCGCAATGCCGGTTCCGATGCGGAACACGGCAGCATACGGCGCACCCAAACGCGCGCCACAAGCAACGCACTGCACCGGCCCTGGCCGACCCAGCCCACAGCACCGCCTGCACATGCACACATGCGGCACCCCGCCCCACCATAGCCCATCAGGTCATGAATGCGCTCGCCCGCCCGCCCGCCAGCCCCATACCCGTGTGCCATGCAGCTAACATGCACACTCCGCATACCGTACGCACGTGGGGACCGGCTGAGCCTCCGATGCCCCTCAAGCCGACCGCCTTGGCTGCCAAGTCAACGCGTCATTGCACCTTCAACACGGATAAATGAGCTGTCAATTGACCAGGGCTGCGCCCCTGGTGCGGAATGCGCGCCCTGCCCGGTGTGGCTACCGGCATGTCGTACGACTCCGTGTTGGGGTAGCGAACACTAACGCTCCCTCCCGCTCCAGCTTCATCGCTACACACCTGCAACAGGCACAACACCAGTGCATCAGAACAAGGATCAATGGAACATGTCAGCGCTTTGCAGTCCCAGGGAACGTGCAACGCGATTACGGAACACTGAGCAACACCCAAGTGCAACAGCAGCACAGCAAGCAGCCCGTCTGGGATGGCTCTCTGTGCCCGTACCCCACAGCAGGCATGCTGGAGCACTCCATGTACACCACACTGCTGCAGCGCATGGTGCAGCAAACGCCCGGTGATCGACAGCAGCGCATACGCTGTCCTGCCCTGCCCTGTGCCCTCCACCCCCCGTCACCCAGCAGCCAGCAGTGCCCTGCCCTCCATCTTCCCGTTGGCCCCCGGCGGGGCTCACAGTGTGCAAGCCAGGCCGCCGCCGCCTCCCTCTCCCGCCTCCACCCGTCACGGGTCGCTCAGCCGCACACCTGCAGCGGCAGCCTCCCAGGGGGGCGGCGCGCCGCCGCCGCCCCAGCCTCCCGCTCCGCCTGCTCCACCCTTTGGCCCGCCGCCGCCCAACCGCGACGGACCGCTCACCCGGCCGACCGCCATCGGCCCCGGCACCGACGCCAGCGGCTCCGAAAACGCCCCCGGCAGCATCTCCGCCATAGCCGCCGACCCCGGCGGCCCGGCGTCCTCATACGCACCGCCGCCAGTGCCACGGCCCGCCTTGCCGCCGGCGCTGTACGGCTCCTGGTCGATGCGCTGGTACTGCTGCGTCCAGGCGCTGGCGTCGGCACCGCCGCCCTGGCGCTGCGCCCGCGCCGGCGAGGCGTGGCCGCTGCCGCCGGCGGGCCCCGCCACCAGCTCGTGCGGGCTGAGGCGCGAGGCGCGGGGATTGGCGGCGTAGTACTGCGCGGCGGTGGTGGCGGAGGCGGCGGACAGGTCCACGCGCGGCCGCGTGCCGCTGTACGACGCCGACGCGGCGCTGACCTCGACGCCGCGGGGGTTGACGCCACGCTTGGCGCCGGCGCCGCCGGCGCCGCCGCTGCTGGGTGAGCCGGCACCAGGCGAGTAGAACCAGCCGGAGGGCTGGCGCTCCTGCTGCTGCGACTGGGACTGGGTGTGGGGCTGGGCAGCGCCCAGGCGGCTGGTGTGGGGGGAGGAGGGGCCCAAGGGGGAGACCCGGGAGCGGGGGGAGTGGAGGATCTGGGGCGAGGGCCCAGGGGCATGGTGGTGGTGCTGCGGCTGCTGCGGCTGGCTGCTGCGGTGGTGGTGCTGCTGCGGGCTGGCGGGCATGGGGCTGGCGTGTCTGCTGCTGCCGCTGCTGCCGCCGCTGTCAGCCCGGACGTCCAGGTCCGTGGCGGCGGCGGCGGAGTGGCGGCGCGCGCGGCTGGCGGAGACCGCCGGCTGCGGCGGCGGCGCGCGCTGCGGCGTGCACACCGACTGCGACTGCGACTGGTACTGGTGGTACTGCTGCTGCTGCTGCCGCTGCGGCGCGGACGTGTGCGCCTCCAGGTTGCTGCTGGGCATGGACAGCTGCTCCAGCAGCTCGCTCTCCCCCGCGGAGGCCATCAGGCTCAGCGCCGCCGCCTCCGCCGCCTCGTACAGCCGCTTGTCCACAGCCGCCTCTGCCGCCGCCGCCACCGCCGGGGAGCCACTGCCGTTGGCCTGGGCCTGCGCCGGCCGGGACGCAGCGCCGGCCCCCGCCGCCGCCGCCTGGTTACCAGCTGCCAGCCGCGACGGCACGTGGCTGGCACCGCCGCCGCCGCCTCCGAGAACCGAGGTGCTGGTCTGCATGCGCGCGGAGGCGCCGCCGGCTGCAGCGCCCTGTTGCTCCTCGTCCTGCCATAGGTTGGGCGACGCGCGGCCGCTGTACGAGTGTACGGCAGCCGTGGAGTCCACGCTGGCATGGCGCCCGTGCGCCCGGCCCTGGGCCTGGCCCTGCCCCTGCCGCTGCCCCTGCCCCTGCCCCTGCCCCTGCCCCTGCCCGCCCCCGGCGTCCGCCAGCCAAGATGCGTGGGAGGCACCGGCGCCCTCCCACCCGCCGCCCGCGCCCCCGCCCCCGCCTCCGCCGCCCCTGCAATCCGCACGCCGCGCGGAGACTGCTTCTTGCCGCCGGCAGGCGTGCCGCACGCCCCTCCCGCCCCTCCGCCCGCCCCGCCAGCAGCCAGCTGACGCCGCCGCCGCCGTGCACCGACTTGCGCTCCTTCTCCTGCACCTTGCCCCTCGAGCTCCGCTCCGCCGGCAGACCGCCCTCCTCGCCAACGCTCTCCTCCCGCATGGGCTCGCCCCGCGCCTCCGCCGCCTCCGCCTCCGCCTCGGCGTCCACCTCCGCCACGGCCGCCGCCGCCGCCGCCAGCGCCGCCTCCCCTTGGAGCCGCGCAGCCGCGTGGCGTTGCGCGACTTGCACATGGAGCGGGCAAGCGCCGTGACGAAGGCGCGGGACACCTGCAGGTGAACCGGGACAACAATCTTGCGTCAGCACGAGCACCACACGCCACCTGGGGAACACCTGCACGAGGCGCACCCCAAGGGGAGCGAGGTAGGTGCAGGCACGTCCTCAACTTGGGAAGGACGAGCCAGTGGCTGAAGAAGGGGGCTCGCCGTCCGCGGCACCAGCGCACACCCAACGTAACCACAAACGTGCTGAATGCCAGTTTGGACCTCCTGGCCCTAGCAGCGCCTGCCCGCTGCCCCACCTGGCGGTCGACCTTGCGCGGCCGCCGCGGCTCCTCCCCGTCCCCATCCTCCTCCTCCTCCTCCTCCTCCTCATCCTCCTGGCCCTCCTCGTCCGCCGCCGCCAGCATGCCCAGGAACTCGGCGTACGACAGCCGCCCGTCGCCGTCCGTGTCCAGCTCGCGCAGCAGAGCCTGGGGCAACGGCCACAACACAGTTCCGAGACTGAGTGCACAGGACTCTTTCACGTGCCCATCTCGCGCAGCAGAGCCTGAAAATGAAACAGAGAAGCGAACAAGGGGTCAGAGAGCACAGTGCCAGGAGGCAGACCGAGTGTATGGGGCTCTTGACGTGTCCTGCTCACGCAGCAGAGCCTAGCGGGCAAGGGCACAGCAAGGACCGGATTAAGGCACAGAGCGCAGCGGCCCAGACCGCAGTTCCAGTCGGGTAAACCGCCTCGTTGCACCCTGTGACGACAAGTGCCTGACTACCCCACACCATGAACCCTGAACCCAACAGCCCGTCCCACGCACCCCACCCCTCCCCGCCCCACTCCCCGCCACCCACCCGCACGTCCGGCCCGTCACCGTCCGGGTGGTGCGCCAGCGCCCCCCGCAGCTCGTCCACCGTGATGTAACCGCTGCCGTCGGCGTCAAAGTGCTGGAACGCCAGCGCCAGCGCGCTGCCACCGGACGCGGCCGCCGCTGCCGCCGCCGCTGCGGCGGAGCCGGGGCGGCTGCCGGAGTGGCCGTGTCCGCCGCCGTGGCCCCCCGCGCCGTGCCCCGCCGCCCCGTGTCCCCCTGCTGCCTGCATGGCCGCCAGGGCCTGCAGCGCCGCGTGCGCCTGTCGCGCCAGGGTGGCAGTGGGCAGCGCGGCGCCAGGAACTCAGAGGCGTCCAGCATGCCGTCGCCGTCAAGGTCGGTGCTGCCAGGGCGAGGGGGGCAAGGCGGGTTTGCAGTCAGATAGGCGCATGAGAGGAACGTAGTAGCACGGTAGCATCGCTGTGCCCGTGAGAAATGGGAGACAGGCAGCAGGGCTCTGACGAGCGCAACACGACTGTGTAGGTTTGCTAGTGGGTCCAGTCGTGTGCCATATTGACCACGTGGAGTGGGAGCGTCTGAGAGAGGGCTATACGCAGAGGGCAGCAGTGGAGATGTACAGGTAGGAGTGTGCGGCCAAGGGGCGGGCGACTGCAAGCCCAAGCCATGCCTGTCAGCCTGCACCCCCACCCCTCCTCCACCCCGCCCGCCCCCCTCACCGCTCCACCAGGCGCCTCAGCTCGCGCTCGTCCAGCAGCGGCGGCCGCCGGGCCGCTGACGGACGGCCCACGCAGCTCCTGCCGCCCCAGCCCCGTCGCCAGCTCCGCCACGCTGAGCTTGCCGTCGCGGTCGGCGTCCAGCGCCTGGAACTGGGCCATCAGGCCGGCAACCTCCTCGGCGCGCATCAGGCCGGCAACGACCTGTGGCGGGAGTGGTGGGGGCGCCGGCATTGCAGCATTCTGTGGGCTACATTCCAGCTGGTGTGGCAACACGGTCCTTACTAGTCCCGACCACCACACCACTGAGGAACTAGGCGGCATGCAGGATTGAGGCGTGTGGGTCGGGGGGATACGCTTTTCAAGAGGAGAATGGGTGGGGAGTCCAAAGAGTACGTCGCAGTTCACGACTTGTCCCGTGGGGATCAGGGGACAACTCTCCACGCAAACTGGCGCCGCACTCCTAACCACGCAGCCCGCGCCCACCCTCACCGCCGCCTTGTTGGCCCCAACGCCATGCGCCATGTGCCGTTCCCTCCCCGTTGCCTGCAGGTCCCCATCCCGCCCATCCATCCCATCCATCCCCGCCCTTCCTGGCACCCACCCTGCGCGCCTCCTTCTTGAACGAGTTCATGCGCGCGAAGCGGCGCATGCGCTCCGACACCACGCCCGGCAGCGGCACGGCGGGCGCGGTGCAGGCGGCGGCGGAGCGGCCCAGCCACGGCATGGCCAGCAGCTGGTCGGCGGTGGCGCTGTGGGGGGCAGGGGTTGCAAAGCGAGGAGGAGGGACAGGGACATTTAGGTGGTGTGTGGAGAGTGTGGCATGTTGGTTGTGGCGGCAGTACAGGCATGAGGCCGCAGGGCACGGCGGCAAGGCGTGGCAGCCAGACCTGTCCAATGCGTGCATGTTGTCCGCAAGAGGCCTGCGTCAAACGAATGCGCCGCCCGCATGCGCCCTACCTTCCCCACTCCCCACCTCTCCCCTCCCTCTCCCCTGCTCCCCTCGCTCTCCTGCCCCTCCCCTCCCTGCTCCCCTCTCACCGCTTCTCCGGGTTGCGCTCCAGCATGGCCTTAAGCACCTGCAGGCCGTCCCTGCTGATGGCGCCCCAGATGGGGTCGGTGGTGAGGTCCAGGCGGCCCTGCTGCACGGCGCGCAGGATCTCGCCGTCGTTGCGCCCGTCGAATGGCGCGTAGCCGGCCTGGGGGAGCGAGCAAGGTAAAGGGGCACGGCGAGAAGCATAGTGCCAGTGAGGCGTACGATGGGGAGTGGGCCAGCAGGAGGTAGCCAGTGGATGGTTGTGCGGAGGCAGACGTAGGAGAGGTGCTGTCGGGTGACTGGCGGCCTAGGCCTGGGCAGTTTGGACCTTTTGCCGCTTGCCACGTGCACGCATGGCTCCCGCACCGCCCGGCGGCCACCTTACCCCGGAGCCGCTTTCCGCAGGGCTTTTACCCCGTGCCCCGTGTCTCCCGGTCCCCTTCCAACTGCCTAACACCTTTCTCCCCGCCCCTACCAGCAGGATGTGCAGGATGACCCCTGCGCTCCACACGTCCGCGGACCGGGAGTACTTGCGGCCTAGAACCTCGGGCGCCACGTAGTACGAGGTGCCCACCGTCTCGGTCATGGGGGTGTCGTCTGGGGGTGGGATGGGTAAGGATGAACAGTTGATCAGTTGCGTTCCCAAAGGGCCACCAGCCCGGGCACATGCCCCGGCCCTTGTAAGCCCCAGGGCCGCCACGCCACGCCCACTCATGTACGGTGCTGTAAACAGTTTCACCGCGTTTCACGCACACCCCAGGCCGCAGCGCGCCCGTGCAGAAGACGCTGAGCCCGAAATCAATGAGCTTGAGTCTGCTGCCCACGGCGCCCGCGTCCCCGCGCGCCCGCCACCGCATCGGCGTCCTCGTCGTAGCCCGGGTGCGTGGTGGGCGGCGCGGTGAGCATGAAGTTCTCGGGCTTGATGTCCTGGAAGGGGGGCACAAGTGGACGCGGCGGGACGGGCAGCGGATAGGTTGGAGTGGGTTAGCAGCGTGTCGGGCTGCAGGCAGAGGGCAGGGGGCTGGGGCGCAACGCATTGGGGCACTACGTTGCTGTAGCTGACCGGGTCCGTAAGTAGACCAATGGGTGGTGCCTTTGAGCATGCCCCGCCCGCCCGCCTTCCAACCAGCAGCTGCCTCCGTTCCTGCCCCCGGCTCGCACCCACGCCCGGCACCTGCGTTTACATGACGCCCTGACGTCATACAAGCTTCCTCGCGTTCTACGCGTGCCTCCCTCCCCGCCCCCACCACCTGTGCGCCACGCCCATGGCGTGGCAGTAGGCGATGGCTGTGAGCACGGTGCGCATCACGTCCGCGGCGGCCCGCTCGCTGTGGCGGCCCGTGGCGATGATGGCGTCGAACAGGTCGCCGCCCTGGGGACGGGTAAATGAAGCACAGGTGTTTGAGCATGCGGTGCGGGAGTGGAATACTCAGATTTCCTTAGATGCATCAGAAATGATACAATCAAGTGCGAAGGGGCGCGCGTCGAACAGGTCGCCGCCCTGGTGGGACGGAAGGCGAGGGGTTTAGGCGGCAGTAAGATAGGCCAAGTATGTAGACCGACGTGGGTTGAGGGAGAGGGGGGCAGGGTCTGAAAGTCCAGGGCGTATCACGACACAAGCACTGAACACTGGCGGTCGGGAAACGGCGAGCAAGCCTCCCTCAGACCCGTTGCAGACGCACAACACGACTTTCCACCCCCAACCGCCGTCATGCACTAATTCCATTACCACACACCACACACGCACACGGCCGCACCTGGTACAGCTCCAGCACCAGGTGCAGGCTGCTGCTGTCCTCGAACACGCCCAGCAGCTGGCTGATGTGCGGGTGCCCAGGTGGTGCAGGATCTCCACTCGCGCCGCAGCCCCGCCACGTCGGAGGCTGCCAGCAGGCTCTTGCGGATTGACTTGACGGCCACGGAGCTGGCGCTGCTGCGGTGCATGGCGGCGCGGACCTGGGGGCCGAACAGGGCGGGGGTGGGGGACGAGGGGGTACGCGCAAACGCGAGGAAAACGTGGTAGGCGTCAGAGAAGCAAGGAAACGCTGGGCCCTGCACGCGAAAAGGAAGTGGGTTGACAAGTGGAGACGGGGGCCGCGGAAAGGGTCCAGGGAAGGGCAGGTGCGGGAGCGTGAGCGGGCAAGCAGTGCTGGTAGCCGCAAAGCGTGGTGGCGATAGGGCTCCATGCATGCGCTTGTGGGTGCTTCTTTCCCCCTCCTTGCCATAGGGTACCATACACGAGAGGACGCGTGCGGCAACGCTTCCTGCTTGCAGTCCTGAGCCCCGCCCTCGCCCCCACCCGCCCACTCACCACTCCGAAGCTGCCCTTGCCCAGAACGTCGCCCATCTCGTACACCGACTCCACAGGCGGGCTGGGCCGGATGACCCACTGCACCGCGCCGGCCCCTTCCTGCCCCTTGTCCTTGCCCTTGTCCTTCTCCTTGTCCTTCTCTTTGCCGGCCCCCTGCTGTTGCTGCTGTTGTTGCTGTGCTGCAGGGGACGCCTGCTGCTGCTGTTGCTGCTCCTGCTTTGGCGACGGCGTGCTCGCAGCGTCCTGCCGCGGGCGTGGGGTGGCCTGGTGCGGGGACGGCTGCTGCTGCTGGTGGTGGGGCGGCGTTGAAGGCAGCGGAACTTGCTGCTGCTGCTGCTGCTGCTGCTTTTGGGTCTGTGCTGCTGCGGGGGAGCTGGGCGGCACGGCGGCGGCGTGCGGGGGCTGCCCTGCCACACCGTTCGGCGAGCGGGGACTGGGCGGAGCTCCAGCCGGGGAGCCGTTGCCCGCCGCCGCGCCCGTGCGCGTTCGCTCTCGCGATGCAGGGCAGGCCCCATCCTCTGTGCGCACTGCGTTCATGCGGGCGCTGTCCCACGCCTCGTCCGGCCCGCGCCAGCCCTGCTGCGCGCGCTGGCTGGCGCGGTCGGCGGCCTGCCCACGGGGTGTGGCGGCCAGGCTGCTGCTGCCCTGCCGGCTGCCCACGCGGGTGGCCACCGGGCCGTCCAGCCAGTGGTTGTCGGGCAGTCCGGCCTTGTCCAGGACCAAGCTGCTGGGCCGTTGGCGGGATGACGAGGGCGGCAGGTCCCCGTTGCTGTCGTCGCTCACGTCGCGCGCGCCGCGATGTGGCGTTGCGTCCTCGTCGTCACCTTTCGCGGTGGATTTGAAGCTCTGGACGTGGTGGAAGGATTGGACTCCGGTGATGGTCGCCAAGGGAGGGCCCCCGCCGTGAGTTGAAGGCGCGTCGCTCTCTGCGCCGCGGTCTTGCTGTGGCGACAACACCGGCAGCTCGTCGTCATCCGAGTCTGCGTGTTGGCCGGGAGCTCCCGTGGAGGACGCGAACCAAACGCGGGAGGCGCCGGGGCCTCCATCATGCGCCGCGAGCGCCTCGAGCGGGCACCGCGCCTGCTTCCGCCAAAGAGCCGGCTTCTGGACTTGCGAACATCACCACCGTGTTCTTCGTCGCTGCTCTCTACTCTGTAACGGCTCGATTCGCCCTTGACCATTGAGCGGACACGCTTGGACAAGGATTTCCTGAGGCTGTTTTGCCATGCAGGCTTTGCCCGCAGTTGGGAGCCTCCAGACACTGAAGGAGCTGCCGAAACAGTCGCAAAGCGGTCGTCTTTTGTCTCTGCGCGCTCCTTCATGTTTATGCTTGTCGCCGAGTCCCCTTGAACGTTCTCTGCATGTTGCTTGGCGCCTCCAGCTTCCACGATAACCGGTTTTGATGTGCAGCTTCCCATATTGAGTAGAATGTGGCAAGATATGTGCTTAAGATCGCTACTCGTAGCTGGGTGGTACCCGAGTTGCGACGGATGCTTCCCCCCTGAACGTCGCGCCCAGGGAGGTCTCAACAATCAAGACGTCTGAGGCGGATAGATAGATTATAGCGCCATCCGATGGGCTTGTAAAGGGTGAACGGGGAGGGGCCTTCCTCTGCGCTACGCTCCGCTTCGCACTCTCCCTCCGCCTTTACGCTTGCTGCCCATGACCTACAGCGACAAACTGGCGAGCTACTGAATGTTATTGTACTTCAAGTAAGGAACGAGCGTCTCTTGTGCGCCCGTCTCTGCTTGTTTCAGCAGCACGTGTGAAAACGAGTTATGAGGGGTTAACGGCACCTACAAAATTTCACTTGATCATGGTCATTGAACGGCTTTGACTTGTTGGAGCTGATGACCAAATTGTACTGTCGCCAGGCAAGGTAGAGTACAGTACGGCCCGTCCGGGGACCGTGCGACGAAGCTCTGGCCCCCGCACTGCAGGTTTACGATTTATTCCCTGGCTGCTTCTTGACAGCATGGAGCATACTGTCTTGCCACCTAGTAAAGCTCAGACAAGGGGCAGTCGTAAGGCACGTCGAAGGTAAGGGTAAGCAACTAAGCACGGGTACTCCTTGCGCTGTGCGCTGAGCGAGCTCAATTCCCGTTACCCGCATGAACAAGCCGATCGCCCATACCAGCTAACGCGCTGTCATGGCTGCCCTGTACCTCGCAGCGCGTACGGTAACACTTCTGCTCTGGACGACCCCTGCTGGTACCTGTACCCTGCTGGTACCCGTAGCACTTGAGCGCTGGACCTCCGGACTCCGAACTCCAGCCGCTGGCCGCAGCAGGGCCGCGGCAGCTCACACGTACCACAGCTCCAGTCAGGGGACCTCTCATGGCGG
This sequence comes from Chlamydomonas sp. KOR1, assembly GCA_036984285.1. Classification (NCBI taxonomy): domain Eukaryota; kingdom Viridiplantae; phylum Chlorophyta; class Chlorophyceae; order Chlamydomonadales; family Chlamydomonadaceae; genus Chlamydomonas; species Chlamydomonas sp. KOR1. The sequence continues at coordinate 17,888 of BQMZ01000248.1, read as the reverse complement.
CAGGGCGGTTCCTGGGCAGCCCTCCAAACATTTGCACCATGCACTGCAGCAGACCTGAGCAGACCGGCATTGTGTCGTACTGCCACTCCCATTCTCAGCTATGTAGTCCTGGTGCAGGAGAGGGCATGCCCCTAACGTGGCCAAAATTGTGTTTCGGAGCCTGTTTGGAGGCATGCGTACGGAAAGCCAGGGTTGGGGGACTGGAAGCAAGGAGCCAAGTACCGTTCTGCTATGCACAATTGGTGACACCGAATTGTATGTATGGTTTACATTTGGGTCCCCTTCCAGAGCCCAGCCCTATCCCGCTCGAAACACAGGGCTGTCCCGGCCATTAGGGACACGGAGTTTCCCACCCCTCTCGCTGTACGGAAAGGAGCGACAAGCTCCATAAAGTACAGGCCACGACGTGCGGGCCTCAAGTTCACCCTACCACAGCCTGGTCCCGCCCCCAGATAGCGTCTCCACAAGACGCACCCACAGAGCCCACACAGCACCCCTGTCGCGGTTCCCAACCATTCTTCTACACAGGAGGAACCGGATACGAGGCAGCTGTACGGAGGAATTAGCCAGCCACCGAATTGGTGACAGTCACCAATCTGGTAGCAGGGCGTAATGCGCACAAGCTGTCGAGTGCCGCCTGCCGCGAGGGCACTGCTCCGTGCAACAACCACCATCTGAGATCTGACACATCAGGGAGGTTGCTTAGGGTACCTAAGACACGTTGGCACACGAGTGCTAGGCCATGGGGCATTCTGCAGCGATTTTGAGTTGTCACAGCCATCACCAATTCGTGTCACCAATTAGTATCAAGGGCTTGTTTGGCCCGTCACCAACCCGAAATCACCACCCATGCGTACTGATACGGGTACTGCTAATCTGGCCCCTCATGTACGCCACCACCCATCACCTGAACCCGCTCCTTCTGAGCCCGCCTGCATTAACTGGTCCCTTTCAACGGCGCGGCCCAACGGCTGTCTTAGCTTGTGGCCAGACACCCGCCAGGACCAGCCGCCCGCGTTCCGCAGGCTAGTTGGATCAATTTACAACAAGCAGGGGAGCTCCCCTGACAACAAGGCCTTCTTTTTTTTCGATGTCACACATGTCCTTTTGTGGGCGAACAAACTCTCTGCACCACTGCCTGCGTCTGCTATTAAGTGCATCAGGAACACGAGCACGCACAGCGAGGCTGGCCGGGTAGCACTAAGCAGTAACAGTGATACATGGGTTCTTGTGATACATGCGCGCACTCCGCCGTTCCGGGCCCCAGAAGCCCAGATTGCGAGGCAGCCGCAAGGTAGCTGGCAACCAGAAGTGTAGAACACCGCAGGCAGCAGCGCAGCGCATGACGGCACGAAGTAAGTAAGTAAGTACCATGGCATGATTCAAACCTGTATGCAATATCAGCTTGTACAGTGCTCCGCCCATCCACCAACTCGTGCGCAACCAATCAAGCACGTTCGCACCGTCCAGTTCGTTGCAGTGCGTAATTACCGTACAACGGAACCATGCCAGCAACGGCTGGTATGGTTTGTTGCTACCGGTACCCCCCATGGGAGTGGGTTGCAACTGCACAGGCGCCAGGTGGGCGGTGGTTATAACCACACAGGCATCAGGTCCGGCGGGCCCGTCAGTCAGACCACCATTTCGCTGCAACCTGGGCACCGAAACGGTGTGCGGACCCGTAAGATGCCTCGAACTGGCACACGGCAAAACCCCCCAGCAGTTGTGCGACACAACAACCCACCTGATCAACCATCATCGTATTACCGCCATCTTCAATGGCCAACGCACCACCTACCACCACAAAGAAGAAAGCTTGAGCCCCCCTGCAAGTTCCCGTGCGAATATTGTGCGATTGCAGCATTTGCTGCCTCAGTATGCTCGGCACCTGGCAATTTTACGTAGCGGTAGGTTTTCGCGCGGCTTCGTGTCCTTGTTAGCTCTCAGGCATACGATCCCATACGTTACCTCTGCAACGCATACGCGCAATACAAGCATGCGCGCAGAAGGCCTGCATACCGCAAGTACCACTTCTGCACACCTTGCACGACATACATAGTGTTCAAACAGGGCCAACCTCACCTCCAGCCACTCGCCGGCCCTCTAACCCACTGCAGAAGCTGCCTCGGTCGCCACCCTCAACGTCCCACAGCCCCATCCCACACCTGTGGCGCCAAGGCTGCCCCACCTCCACACAAAACCCAGTTCACAACATCCCAACCTTAGAACCCTTGTACAACATGATTTACACGCACACGTGTGGCTCCCAACGACATGGGTGCGTGAACGCCGTGCGCGGATTCGACCCTCCGGGGCAACGCCACAGGCTGCACACCTTTCCCACGCTCGCCTGGCCACTGCTCCCCTTCCTCTCCTTTGCCCCTCTGCGGTCACCCGCCCCTCCGCCCCCTCCCGCCCCCCCCGCCCCCCGCTTCTTTACCGCCGCACGGGCCCCGCTTCAATCCGTAACTTCTTCCCTTTCCCTCGCTCAGAAGTCCTCTATGGGCATGCCCTGCACCAGCTCCACCACGTGCAGGTGCCAACCGGGGAACAGCCGCTCCAGCTGGCCGTACGGCACGCCCATGGTCACGCCCACCACGCTGCCCGCCACGCTGCCGGCGGCGCCGTACGGAGAGAACAGCGCGCTGCTGCGGCCCGTGCCCAGCACGCCGCCGCCACCGCCGCCGCCGCCCTCGTCCCTGTCCTTGTCTAGGCTCCGCCGGCCGCCGGGCCCTCCGCCCATGCCGCCGGCCAGCGAGGGCGTCCCCGGGCGCCCCCACGGCGCGGGCATGTCCACGCTGGCCCGGCGGCCACCGTTCAGCGCCACTGCCGCCGCCGCAGACACCGCCGCAGGAGACGCCGACGCCAGCCTGTGGGTCCAGGCATGGGGTCGAGTTGTCGAGGGTGAAGTAGCAGCGAGCGGGCGGCCAGCTCGGGGGCACGAGGTACGGTCAAGCGTTCGCCGACCCCCTCGAACGTCAGGACCCGGGCACATGACAACGGGGCGTCTCTCACACGCATCCGTACAGCGGCGCCCAACGCGCCTGCATCACCATGTGGTACGGGATGCGTAGCACAAGCCCGCATACCAGGCCTAGCCATCCCCGCCACCGCAGCAGGCCGTTCCCGCTCCCAACCACCTGTGTTGCGCCCAGTACCCAATCAGCACCCAACCCCAACGCGCTACCCTGCTCCCTAGACACGCACCCTCCGCTCCTCCCTTCCCTCGCTGGTCTCCTCCCGCACACTTGTGGTGCGCCCGGTACGCTCCGCTGCCCCTTCCTTCCCTTCCCTCGCAGGCCGCTCACCTGTGCTGCGCCGCCAGGTCCAGGCTGCCACGTGCCAAGGCGCGCGGGTGGACCGCACCCAGCCCCGCGCCCGCCCCCGGGCCGAAACCGGCGGTGAAGGAGGCGGGCGAGGAGGCGGGCGCCCCGCTGGCGCGGCACACCACCGACACGCCCATGTCGGGCCCGGCGCTCCAGGGCTGGTGGGCGGCGGGGGTTTCCAGGGGGGCCACCGAGCCGTGGCTGCCGCGGCCCTGGGCGAGGGAGGTGGGGGTAGGGTGGGGGTGGGGTTAGTGAGTTTGCGATTGTGACAGTTGCGAAGCACGTTATGTCGCAAAGCTGAACCCAAATGCCCACGCAGCCTAGCCACGAGGTATGGGTATGGAATTGGCGGCTGGGGTGGGGGATTCGGAGGCAGTAGCGCGGCGTGGGTGTCCAGGTCAGGGTGTGGGGCCCAGGCACCTGCATGGGTGCTGGGTGTCGCACGGTGATGCTTGGGGTTGCGCGTGATCCAGCATTTTACAGCACCGCACTGAAGCACGCACTAAAGCCACTCAAGGCGCACCTTGACCGGCAGCGTGGTGTGCAGCGTCTGCAGCAGGCGCACGATGTCGGCGGCGGGCTTGCGGATGTAGATGGCGGAGCGCTGCGGCTCCACGCCAAAGTAGGTGTTGGTCTGCGGCGCGGTGGAGGAGGAGGGAAGGGGAGTGCGGGCACAGGGTGAGCAGGCGGCGAGCCGACATATGGACGGGAAACTCCGCATGAGTGCAGCCTGCAGACACAGGTTACAGTCTCCGCGTGGTTTGTTTCGGCTAGTTTGCGTATGCCGTTCTGCGGTTAACCCCCATGCCGCCACCCCATCTGGCTGAGCACGGCAAGCAAGAATTTAAACAGTGCAAACGACGCCTCGCCCACCCTTGTGCCCACCTGGCTGAGCACGGCCAGCAGCGCGGCGCTGGGGTTGGTGACGCGCAGGCAGGCGCGCAGGGAGGGCACCGCGAACACGCCGTGCTGCTCGCCAGCCACACGCAGCACCTGCGGGGGAGGCGCGCAGGGAGGGGCGGGACCAAGGGGTGGGGGTACTGCGAACCGCACGGCGAGGTGCCCGGGGCGTGCGAGGGCGGGCAACGAGCAAAGACCAGCCAACGAAGCGCTGCGTCGGCGACCTCAACCGTGACGCCAATCCCTTGGACCGTTGGCACGCCGTAAAATCCTTCTCGCCCTATCTCCGTGCCCTACCCTACGCCCTGTTTTGCTTCACGGACTGCAAGGGTTCTCGCCACGATCCTGGCAGTCTCCCCCTCACCTGCGTGATGGTGCCCACCACGCCGCACAGCTGCCCCAGCGCCGCCCCGCTGGCCAGCAGCTGCGGAACCAGCGCCGCCAGCCGCGCAGCGAACACGCCGCCCGCCACGCCGCCGCCCCCGCCACCCGCACCCCCTGCGCCGCCACCGGACACGGCGGCCCAGGCAGCCTGCAGCGTGTGGAACGCGCTGGGGTCGGAGGAGGAGTGGTGCAGGGAGGAGGCAGAGGGGGTGCCGGGGCCGGGATTGTGGGCTCCCCCGGGGGCGGTGTTGATGGTGGAGCCCTGGGGGAACAGCCCGTGCGGCGTGGCGTGCGCGGGGGAGGAGGAGCTGTGGGCGCTGGCGGAGTGCTGCAGGGCGGAGGGCGCGGAGGGGGGCGTGGAGGAGGCGGAGGGGAACTCCAGCTGCGCGGGGTCCAAGAGCAGCAGGCCCAGCGGCAGGGACACGGCCAGGGCGCCGCCGGGGTGGTCGGCCAGGGGCAGGTAGAAGTCGCCTGTGGGGTCAGGGAGGAAACACGGGGCGTATGCGTGTATCAGAGGGCGGGGATCCTGTGGGGCGGTCGTGGAGAGGGGCCCTGGCAGAGAGCGTGTCGCCTGGGAGGTTGGGGAGGAGAGACGGGGTGTATCAGAGGGTGGGGGCGGACGGGAATGTCATGGAGAGGGTGCGGGGGCGCCTTGTGGCCCTGGCAGAGCGTGAGGCCTAAGGCATGCCACCACGTCATGCCATCGTGCATGTCAGTGGTGTTTTCACGTGGTGTTTTCACGTGGTGTTTTCACCTGGTGTTTTCACACGTTGGCCTCACACAGGCAGTATACTAAGCCAGCCCCGCCTGCCTACTCCCCGGTCGCCCTACTCACGTGGGTTAGCGGGCCCGATGACTCCCTTGCCGCCCATGCCCTGGCTGTGGTGGTGGTGCTGGCTGCCGCCCAGCAGGCCGCTGAGGCCGTGCAGCGGCGCGGCGGCCAGGTCCACGGAGGCGCGCTTGCGCTCAAAGGCCACGGCGGCGGCGGTGGAGGCGGCGTCCTGCGGCAGGTGTAGGGGAGGGTCGGACGGGCACGATGTTGGACATGTGCAGCCTTACAGGGTTGGCCAGGCGCAGAGGGCGCAGCGAGATGAGTTGAGGCTGCTATTGTTGGCACACAAGTGCAGATGCAATACCGCAATGTTGGGCCCCTTGGCCCCTTCCTGCAGCTCGACGCCCAGTGCCTTTCCAGTGGCCCCTCCCGAACTGAAAACCACACGTCCAAAAGCTCCACGGACGCACACGTGACCCCTCTCACCGTGCGCACCACCCAGCTGCTCTGGTCCATGGCCCCCAGCGTGAGGCACACCGCCGCCAGCAGCCGCGCCGCCAGCTGCCCCTCGCCCTCCAGCCCCACCACCAGCGTCAGCACGTCGCACAGGCCCTGCTGCTGAGACTGCAGCTGCGCGGCCAGCTGCGCGGCGGCGGCGTGCGGCGGCGGCGGGGCGGGGCCGCTGGAGGCGAGCGACAGAGACAGCAGCGAGGAGGGGCCCAACGGCGTGGCAATCGGGGCCTGGGCAAGAAAAAAGGGAAGACAAGGGAAGGGATTGTTGTGTACATGTAACGGTATAATTCCAAAGCCGTGACGTTGTAGAGCGGAACTTGTTGTGTATAGTGAAGCAAGGGACACCTACGGCGTCAGCGGGGAGGGCGGATGAAACATGTCGCGATATGCTCGTTGATCCCACAGCTGCAACGTTACCCGCCCACCTGGCTGCTGCCCACACCCGCCGACACGACGGCCGCAACACGCTGGGCGCCGCAGGACCCACACCTACACCGCGGCTAAAGGACTGTTGCCGACACACCCCGTTCCAGCCCTTCCCGCCTGCCGGCAGCCCCACACCCACCTGGCTGCTGCCGAATCCCGCCGACACCGACAGCCGCGACAGGCTGGGCGTGAGGGCGGAGCCGGACCCGGGCGACGCAGGCGAGGCCAGGCCGCCGCCGGGGGTGCCCAGGGGAGACCCCGGGGCCAAGCCGCCAGCCGTCCCGAACGCCAGGCTGAGCTCCGGCGGGCGGCGGCCCAGGGGCGGCGGGCCGGAGGGCGCTCCGCCGCCGCCGGAGGGCGGGGTGTGTGTTAGCTGCTGCTGGTGGTGGTGGTGCGTGCCCAGCTGCCGCTCCACCAGGGAGTGCAGCGAGGCGGCCAGCTGCGTGTGCGGCACCAGCACCACCAGCGTCAGCGTCTCCCAGTTGTCTGCAGGGAGGGGGAGGGGGTACACCGAGCACGCGAGGAAACCGGGATGGAGGTTAGGAAATGGTAGTGCGCTCACGGCAACGTAAGGGGAACGCCACGGGTGGGCTCCAGGCCCGTGACTGCGGCACCATGTACGTGACCATGGGTGCAGTACAGTGCACACGACCGAAGCTGAGCGCACGATGCATCGCATCAACCACTGTGCCCGAGGGAGCCCTTGCACCATGGGGTCCAGCCCAACCCGTATCCCCCTCGGCCACAACACACAGCGCACTGCACATTGCCTCAGCAGCAACACCAATAGTACACCACGCGTGTGCCACGCCACCGGCCAGCAACGCACCAGGGTCAGCCTGTGACGGCAGCCCGTCCGCCGCTCCGCCTCCCCACCCCCCTCCGCCGCCGCTCCCGGGGCTGCCAGCACCCCCGGGGCTGCCCAGGCCTCCCCGGGCCCCAGCCGCCCGCAGCAGCGGCAGCTCCAGCGACGCCCGCGGCCGGCTGCCGATCCCCGTGGGCGTTGAAGGCCCCGACCCGCTTCCTATCCCCCCTCCCCCATACCCCCCTCCGCCCGCACCCCCGCCCGCCAGCGACGCCGCCGTCAGGCAGTACGGCGCCGGGGGAGACCCCGGCCGCCCCGAGCCACCCTGAACCGTGCCCACCCCCGCGCGCTCCTCGCCAATGGCCATGCTGCTGCGCCGCCGCTGCCGACCCACGGGTCCAGCAACAGGCGCCTGCTGACCCACGGGTCCGGACCCCAGCCCCGGGCCCGCCAGCAGCACGTACTCCTTCCGCCGCGCGGGGATGAGCAGCGAGCGCAGCGTGCGCGAGTCCTGAGCCACGCAGCGGAAGGAGCCGTCTGGCCCCACGTCCATGCCCAGCCGTGCGTCGCGGTAGGTGCTGCTCCAGCTGGAGCCCGACGCCGCGTACGGCACGTTGCTGCTGCCCACGCCGGCGGCAGGGGGGTGCGCGCCGCCGGGCGTGCCGGGTCGGCCGGCGGCGGCGGTGGGGGTGAGGCTGCCGGGTCGGCCAGGGGAGTTTCCAGCGCCGGCGGCGTCGGGTGGGGGCGGGCCCACGGAGGGCAGTCGTGAGAAGCGGGGGCGCATCTGGGGAGGGGCGGGCGGGGGGGGAGGGTGGCGGTGAGGAAGGGGGGAGAGGCCTTGTTTCGGTGACACGGATGTGCACGCACAGACGCTGGTACGCCGGGCACCAGAGGCATGCGCACGGACATGGGGGCAGCGCCATACGCCACGTGGCCGCCTTCGCCTTCGCCTTGATACTCCCTCCCAGGAGTAGGATGCGTCTGGTGCGGCTGACATCACCCCGCGTCGGGCCCCTGCCCCTCCCCCATAAACACTCACCTGTCGCACGTGGTACACGAAGCTGGCCAGCCGGGTGCTCTCCGTGATGCCTGCAGGGGGTGGCAGTGCGCAGGCCTCGGGCATACACGTATGATGCGGCACACATCCAATCCTGTTCGTATACACCCTATCTTGCTGACGAACGCTGCAGAAAGGCGCGCGCGTCAAAGTTTGCAAACATGGTACCTCCCGAGGAGGTCACCGAGCGGTGGGCCACAGCCCCTGGCACAACGTTCGCAGTGCGATGTTGCCCCAGGGGCTTTACGTCAGTCCGCACGCAAGCTGCCCCTCTCACTCCTGGTCCGCCTCCTCCTGCTTCCCTCCTGCCTCATGCACCGCGGCCAGTACCTGTCGCGCTGCATGCTGCTACTCTGCGCCTCTTGCTACGTATCAGTGCCCAATGCCATTCCCTCCCAGGCGCCCCTATCCCCCCGCCCCCGCCCCAACCCCGCCCAGCCTTAACTTCACCTGTTACCCGACTGCAGCTAGCCGCTGCTTACACCCTTTACTACACCTTGTATACCCCGCCCCCTTTTTAAAACCCTACTCCCCCACTCACCCGCCGCCGCCAGCGCGCTGCTGTACCTGTCCGCCGCCTCCGCCAGCTGGTGCTTGCGGCACGCCGCCGCCGCCGCCCGCACGTCCGCCGCCGTCCAGGGCAGCAGGTGCTGAGGGTCCAGCAGGTAGTCGATGGCGTCAACCTGCGGACAGGCGGCGGGGGGCCGAGAAAGTAGCAGTTCGGGGTAGCGTGCAGGGAGTGTCAGGGCCCGTCGGGAATAAGGCGGGGGGACTGTGGGTCCAACAGGTAGTCGATGGCGTCAACCTGCGTGATGCGTTACATGGGCACGGGGGAGAGTGCGGTGCGCTGAAGGCGCGGGAAAGCAAGGAGAGAGGTCAAGGAAACCGCGTATTCCAGCACCTCGACCCGCATTACCACCAGCCACCATGAGCACCTGTGCGCCCAGACATAGCGGCTTGCCCTTCCTGCCGCCGCTCCCCAGGGGTCCCTCGTTGGCCCTTTCCCCCAAGTTTATCCCTTCCAGAGGCACAGCCGTCCCTCCTCATCCACATCAACCCCAGCTGCGCCTCCCGGTGTGCACAGTCTGCAGTCCCCACACCCGCCGCCCACGCACCAGCCCCCGCACGCCCAGCTCCTCCGCCGCCGCCCGCAGCTCCGCCAGCTGCCCCCACGTGGCCTCGCAGCAGTCGCGGTACAGCCAGCCCAGCAGGCAGGACGCCAGGGGCCACGACCAGCTGGTCCTGGAGGGGGGAGGGGACGCGAGGGGGCCGAGGGAGGGGGGGCAGCCAGGGTGATGTCAGAGAAGACGAGGTCGTGGTCATAATGAATGTAGTCTACATTCACTCCCCGTCCGAAAAGGTTATGGACGGCGCCGGTGGATGGTACGGGGGAGGTTCTGTGCAGCAGCAGAATTGGGGCGACATAGGGCACGGTGGGCGGACACACAAGTGGGTGCCAGCTCCCGTGAAGCGTAATGTGTAGCAGCAACACGGGCCCATGAATAACCCTGTTTACCATCTTCCATTTCCCATAGCCACCCGTGGGACCCCTCCACCCCGGCCCCGCGCTGCGCCCCGCGCCCTCACGCCCCACCTCCTGAGCACGGGCTTGCCCGCCAAGGGGTTGGCCCCCGCGCCGCCCAGCCCAGCCCGCGGCGGCGCCTCGCTGTATTCCGGGTAGGCCCCGGGGTCCGCCAGCACGCGGGCAAAGTAGCCGCCCGGGTTGCGCGATCGCAGGATTTCCTTGTGCACGGGTATGGCACGTGTCACCGTGACCTCGTCCGAGATTACCAGCACCATGTCGCACGTGGCGGCGTCGTACAGCAGCTGTTCCGGCGGGCGGCCGCCGTACATCGACGTGAACATGGCGCCATTCGCGCCGCTGTGCGCGAAGGAGCAGGCGGTGTCGGGTCGGAGGGGGCTGAGGGAGGTGGCGCGGGGGTCGGGGACGGGGTGCGGGCTGTGGGGTGTGTGTGGGGAGGGGGAGGGCGGTGCGCTGGTGGCGGCGGACCCGTAGAGGGAGCTGGAGAAGGGGTTTGGGGCGACTGCGCTGGGGCTGCTGCTGTAGAGGGGCGGAGTGGAGGCGGGGACGCCAGTGGGGCTGCGGGAGGACGAAAGAGGGTCGAGAGTTTAGGGAGCAAGGACCAAAGGGCCGGTGCACTGTTGAAAGAACAACTGTGCGTCTGACAGCAGGCGCGTCAGTCGTGGAGCCGTACAGCTTCCCTTATAGGTGTACCGATCGCAATAAACAGGCCGAGTTCATTGTGACCGATGCGCTGTACACCGGGTGCTGGGACGACAACATGCCATGCCCAAAACGCCACAGCGCAGCAACTCGCAGGTGGCTCGCTTCTGCACTATCCATGACTGTGCGCTAGGACTAGAATATGTACGAAATGTCCAAGAGTCAATCCCCAGGCCAGGCCTTCAAACAGTGTCCCAGTCACCTTCCAGCTTTGACCCCGTCGGCGTCCTTTTTCCGCAGTGTTAGCCCAGCAAGAAACAGCTTATCCATATTTTGCTGGCGGTGATATGGGTCAAGCCATAGAGGTGGTGCTTTTTTTGTCGACGGTCGAGGCGTCGGAAGGCAGGGAACGGGCCGAGTGAGGTGTTGTAGTGTGTCAAGTTAATAGTTCAACATTCCTTTTAAGCATCTTGAGCCAACGAGCTGCTCGTTCGGCAGCAAGGCGCATCAACGCACCCGGCGGGCGTGCTGCCCATCCCGGCTGGTGAGGAGATGCATTGCCCTGGCCCTTCCAGTGACATAGTTCGGTGCGTTGGGGTGCCCGTGCATGGATGCACGGCGCCCCAAGGGGAGTGATATTCTGCCCCTCAGGTGTTGCTTAGGCATGGACTGTGCATGCTAATGCATGCCAGGGGACTTAACATGGCACCCTGGCCCTCCTACCGGTAATCCTGCATTCTCCCCTGGGGAGGAACAGGGGAAGATCTTCGAAGGCAGCTTTGCAACACGGGGCCTACGTCCCATGCCTTCCCAAGCGGCTGCACTGGCTCGTGCCCTGGCGGCAGCCTGCGGAAACCCCGCAGCCAAGCCTCGTCAGGCCCCCCGACGCCTAGTGCCGCATGAGGCACGCCTGGGCACGCATACTCGTTCATTACCGTCCACACTCAAAAGCTTTGGTCACCGGGGATGTTCCTTCTACGCAAGATGTTCACGGAAGTGTACTCTAGACCAGTCGTCACCATTCAAGGCTCAGAGGACAGGTCGCCTGTCACCACCTGCAGCGCACGTTTTACCGCGGCTGTGGCACGTGCTTGGCCGGGGTTCTCAAACTAAAAATATAAAAGTTCCCAAGCGAGTGCGCCAGGTTCATTCGTTTTGATTAAATAAAAGCAATAAAGCCTTGTTGAACTTAGCTATCTAGCTATGCCGTTATACAGACAACTAGTACACCAGGAGTAGAATGTTGGCGGTCTGGTACACACACCGTCCCCTTGCATACCGCTGCGGTAGCTAAGGAGGCTGATGTCGTCCTGTGTAGCTTGGGATAGCCCTGCAACGATGCTTTGGATAGAGCGTGTGAATCGCCTACAGCTTACATGCCTGAAATCTGGGTGTCAACTGTCTTCCATGAACACCGGGGCCACCCATCACGCATCAGGCAGCATATCCAGGCGTTGACAGGTGAACTCAGGGCTCCCTGGAGCGCCTGCCTGGAGGAACTCGCATATGCAGTATCGGGGAGACTCCCTGTGCGGTCCGTACCATGAGCGTGGCGCAGTGACCTCTGAGGTACACAAGACGCGCGCTATAGCGCGCTGCCAGCTGCTGCTGCACTTTTGTGCATGTCAGTTCCCACTTCTCGGAGACCCCACCCCTCCCACACCCCCACCTCGCGACCTAACCCACAGGGACCACAGCGACATGATGCACTACTACAATCTTTAACCCACCTATCACCACACGCCATGCTACATCATGTACAGCTCGCATATCCACTGTCCGCCATGTGCACACCCTACTCCATGTCCGACCCCTCGTCCATGTCTGACCACTGCTTCTCCGGCTTGCCCTTGCCCTTCCCCTTACCCTTCCCTGGCTTGCCCTTCCCCTGCTTGCCCTTCCCCGGCTTGCATGCGCTGGCCCGTGCCGCAGTATGTTTCTGGCGGCGACGCGTTTGACACACCCGTGGTGGCCCGGGTGCCCCAGCCGTGGGTGCCAGCTCGCACGAAGTCGTGGGCCATGGCCATCACCTCGGAGTCGTACGAGGTGGTGCCTGCGAGGTGGGCACGGGGTGGCGAGGGGGTCGATCATGTGCATGTGTTAAGAGTCTAGTCCGCCTCCAAGTCGGGAGTTCATGTGCGACAACCGAATGAGTTCATGGCCACTCTCATATTGCACCATTACATCGCCATCACCACACGTCATTGCATCGCTGACACACGCTCACAACCGGCATGCTTAGACCTATCAAGCTAGTGGTCGTAGCTCACCTCCCAACCGCCCACCCATCTTGCCCCTCGCGGCGGCGACCCGTTGGGCAGCCGGTGGTGGCCAGCGTGCCCTCGCGCGTGGGTCCCCGCGGCGATCAGCACGGCAGCCCGTCCAGCACCGCCGGGCTCCTTGCGGCGATGGCTGCAGGACAGGCGCAAGGCGGCAGGAGGATTGTCATTGTACATACGTCGGGACTTGGTCGGGACCGGGACGCGGCATGGATTGCATGGGAGGGCGGGTTGCCCTCGCATGCAACGTGCGTCACGCGCCAGCCGTTGCCCCCCCAGGACCACGTGCATGCTGTGCCAGCTACACATCATTTGTACACGGCAGGTTGTGGTCCCGATGTGCAAGCACTGCGTCAGCAGTCCAGTGTTCACTTGGGCGACACCAGCTGACAAACTGCTAACTGCCCATCTCACCCTTCGGCGGCGGCGACCCGTTGGGCAGCCCGGTGGTGGCCAGCGTGCCCTCGGCGCCGTGGGTCCCCGCGGCGATCAGCACGGCAGCCCCGTCCAGCACCGCCGGGCTCCTTGCGGCGATGGCTGCAGGACAGGCGCAAGGCGGCAGGAGGATTGTCATTGTACATACGTCGGGACTTGGTCGGGACCGGGGCACGCGGCATGGATTGCATGGGAGGGCGGGTTGCCCCACATGCAACGTCGCGTCACGCGCCAGCCGTTGCCCCCAGGACCACGTGCATGCTGTGCCAGCTACACATCATTTGTACACGGCAGGTTGTGGTCCCGATGTGCAAGCATTGCGTCAGCAGTCCAGTGTTCACTTGGGCGACACCAGCTGACAAACTGCTCACCGCCCATCTCGCCCTTCGCGGCGGCGACCGTTAGGCAGCCCGGTGGTGGCCAGCGTGCCCTCGGCGCCGTGGGTCCCCGCGGCGATCAGCACGGCAGCCCCGTCCAGCACCGCCGGGCTCCTTGCGGCGATGGCTGCAGGACAGGCGCAAGGCGGCAGGAGGATTGTCATTGTACATACGTCGGGACTTGGTCGGGACCGGGCAGCGCGGCATGGATTGCATGGGAGGGCGGGTTGCCCTCGCATGCAACGTGCGTCACGCGCCAGCCGTTGCCCCCCCAGGACCACGTGCATGCTGTGCCAGCTACACATCATTTGTACACGGCAGGTTGTGGTCCCGATGTGCAAGCATTGCGTCAGCAGTCCAGTGTTCACGGGCGACACCAGCTGACAAACTGCTCACCGCCCATCTCGCCCTTGGCGGCGGCGACCCGTTGGGCAGCCCGGTGGTGGCCAGCGTGCCCTCGGCGCCGTGGGTCCCCGCGGCGATCAGCACGGCAGCCCCGTCCAGCACCGCCGGGCTCCTTGCGGCGATGGCTGCAGGACAGGCGCAAGGCGGCAGGAGGATTGTCATTGTACATACGTCGGGACTTGGTCGGGACCGGGGCACGCGGCATGGATTGCATGGGAGGGCGGGTTGCCCTCAGGAACGTGCGTCACGCGCCAGCCGTTGCCCCCCCAGGACCACGTGCATGCTGTGCCAGCTACACATCATTTGTACACGGCAGGTTGTGGTCCCGATGTGCAAGCACTGCGTCAGCAGTCCAGTGTTCACTTGGGCGACACCAGCTGACAAACTGCTAACTGCCCATCTCACCCTTCGCGGCGGCGACCCCGTTGGGCAGCCCGGTGGTGGCCAGCGTGCCCTCGGCGCCGTGGGTCCCGGCGATCAGCACGGCAGCCCCGTCCAGCACCGCCGGGCTCCTTGCGGTTGTGCCTGCAATGGTGTCTGAGAGTACGGATGCACAGCAAGATCCGAATGCACAGCAAGATCCGTAAGGAGTTGTATACCCTCGTGCACGCGTTTTGACGTGTTCCATTAAAGTGAACATGTAACCCACGTGTATGAGCCACGTACGACAACGATCCTGTCATCCCCGATCCCCTGCTCACATGCATATCTTTTCACTGCAGCCGGGTCGTCCGTGTTGACACCCGCAGCCTCCGCCATCTCCATTAAGCGCGGGCTGGCGATGTACCCTGCCACCAGGTGCCGGCTCCAGTAGCCGGCGAGGAAGACGGCTGCCCGCGCCTCGTCGGAAGGAGGCGCCACACCGTCACGGGCGGACAGATGAAGTCCCATGTTCTCGCACCGGTGCAGTGCTGTGGGGTTGTTGGAAATGCATGCAGTGACCGATAGAGGTAAATGAGAGGCGTACGTAGCGTTGAAACTACGTGAACGAGGACGTGAAGTCGGTGGCACCGTATCATAGCTACTTTTGCGCTGCTGTTGCACATTTTCTAAGCTATCCCGAACATTAGTTTCACGAAGTTTAAGCATCACTACGGTACTTTCGCGCCATGCGTTGGGTCAACACTCGGCACATCACCCCACCCGCCCACCTGCGATGGAGGGTGTTGTTGGGTAGCCGCTGGAGCTCGCCCAGATGGGGCTCTTGTCTGCAAGCGAGTGTGCAATCGCGAAGCCCACAACGGCCCCCATCTTGAGGACAGGTAGGCACAGGTTGCCAACCCCGCCGCCGACCGCCACGGCGGACCACGTGGCCACGCTCACAGACCGATCCGTCACGTACTCCGGGTCCCCGGGCCTTGCCGGCTCGATGGTGACCTGGTGGCGGTACCACTGTGGGTGATCCAAGTAAAACAATGTTCAATCGCCAGTACAGCACTAGCAACATTCATAAGCAACATTGAAACTTGTTTGAAAATGTCCGTGTGTTGCTATGGTCCATCCAAGTTAATGAACGAGAGGGGTTGCATTGTCGCGGCCCAACTCGTCAATGATGACTTCCATGTATTCTACATGAAAAGATGTACCGTCAAGGCCGGAGCGACTACGTGAGACCACGTGAGGCCGCCTTCTGGCATGGTTTCGGCGCCTGAGGAGCCTGTTTCTGCGACAAGACCGAGTTCCCTTCAGCTGGACTTCTACAAGTTCCGTTCAAGATATCAAGCGTGTGTTGGTGTGTTAAGCGTGAATGATTTTGGACGCAAGCAAATATGCGCGAAGGTTCTCGGTTCTCCGAGTTGCATATGGAGCTGCGAAGCTGCCATTCTTTGAGTGCTATCAGTAGCTATCGAAAGAAGGTGTTGCGCAGTTGCTTTATGAATACGCGAGGCTTCCCGAAGGGCCCGCGTTTTGGTTTATAAGGTGTGCAGTCTGGTGAGCACGTAAGTAGCCACTACCAACAAAGACAAATCTATCGAGCTACCCACATTTGATACAGTTGATCATTCTTTGCCTCCACGTTTGGTTGCAGCAGCAGTACTACTCTTAGTCACTGCTTGGCTGGCGCGAGCCATTTCCAGTCGACCTTAAGTCGCTGGTAGTTGAGATTCTTTACCTTGTTACAGTCTGTTCTATCAAGCCAAAAGCAGTCGTGCTGTCGTAGCCCAAGGGCCGGTGAGGTCCAAGGACACGCGAGGCGCAGTCTGGTGCAAGCGCGGACGAGGAGGTAACAGTAACATCCTTTGTAAGTGCGTGCAGGAATATTGTGACTCGCCCAAGCCTCAAGGTGCCTCTGTCAACTGCCAGCTACCGCCCGTGCCACGAGGGTAACGCCTAAGTCAGGTCAAGGACTCAGGAGCAGCCTGCCTGCAGCTAATTCCCCAGCAGCGAGGTCAGCAAGTGTCTGCGTAGGGTACGCCTGGAGTGCACGACAAGCAGCCGGATTGACAGCTTAGGGGACGGAGCACTTATTGCCTTGCGCAGCCTTGCACGTGTTCTGTTCTGAGTGACGCACACCCACTGAGCAGCCTAGGAGCAGGAGGTGTCCCTCTGGCAACCAATAGACCGCAGCTTACTTGGCACACAGCATTCGCACTAGCAGCAAAGGCCTCTGGTATCAGCTGTTCACTTGGTACAATCTCAGGCTCTGGTTCCCTGCTTGCAGCTTGCCCTTGCAGCAGCGCAGCAGCATCAGTAGGACAGGTCCCTTTACTAACCTGTGCGCCCCTCCCTCTTCCCCCAAGCCCTCCCCGCAGGTAGTCCAAGCCTTCCTGTTCCTGTTTATGGTTTATTACGGCTCTATCTGAGTACGACACGACTCAGCAGCACGCCGTTCTCTGTCAGCACAGCTCAACAGCAGCTCTGCCATTGCTCTGGTTCTAACGCAAGGGCTACCGTACCGGTATCCCTCTGCTCTGATACGCTTCCGCTATCCCACTACGCTTCCGCAAAGCGCAATACTCTGAGGACTCCGTCCTGGTCTACTTCGACCAGCTCTGATACGTCCGTGCCCTGTCCCTTCCGCAGCAGGCGCAGCCGTCCGTGTGCTAGGGCCCAGGTGGTTTGGGCGTGAAGGTAACGCTGGGAAACCGTCCAGCCTACGTGCGTCTGTCGTCACACAGGCACGTGGGTGCCGCAGCAGCCCAGTCCTACGATCCTGTGCAGCCCTACAGCTCGTGGTGACGCGCCAAAAGCCGAAAAAATTTTCGTGTCTTAACGCTCATCGCGTCTGGGGTTTAGTTGGTATCAGAGCCAGGTTTAGGTCTGGCTCTGCGAGCGTGGACTGACCAGCATGGAAGACCACGGTGCGTTTATAGGTCCCCAAGGCCCTATGTTTGGGCCCCAACAGCACGTGCCCCAGCAGCAGGGCATGGCAGGCTATCATCGGCCTGTCATGGAGGTGCAGTCAGCAGTTATCAACTCCATCCCCATCTTCGACCCTGAGAAGACGGTGTGCCACGCCTGGCTCAACCGAATTGATGCGCTAGGCCGTTTAGGTGGATGCAGTGATGAGGCCAAGCTGATGGTAGCCGTATGCCGTTTAGGCGACAAAGCAGCTACCTGGTATGCAACCGTGGAGTCACGAATCTCCACGTGGGAGAGCTTCAAACAGGCGTTTGCTAAACGCTTCGGGTACAAGGCTTCAACGCTGTACGATGAGTACATGACCTGCCGTCAGGGATCCAAGGAAAGCGTGCAAGAGTATGCCGAACGCTTCCAAATGTTAGCAGGTCTTCTCGAGGTGAACCTCGAGGACCCGCTGAGTTAAGGACTTTCTTCGCGGACTACAGCCCAAGATCGCCCGCGCCGTGCACAACATGTGCCCAGGTACGCTACTGCGTGCCATTGAGATTGCTATACACGTGGACGAAGGTACGGAGCGCTACTTCCCAGGACACTATGATGTATCGCCGCGGCGTGATAACGGTAATAACTATCGAACCGCCCGCCACGAGCGTGAAGCCTCACCACGTGAGGAGCGTCGTGTAAGGTTTGCACCAGATAATTCTGGATGGCCTTATGAATC
>BQMZ01000247.1:0-156510 GCA_036984285.1 Chlamydomonas sp. KOR1 | reverse complement strand
GCTGCCGTGACCTGCCGCCCGAACAGCAGCAGCTTGGACGAGGGAGGAGAGGCGCAAGGGGAGGGGGAGGGGGCCGAGATGGCGGAGGGGCAGCAGCTGCTGCTGCTGCCGGCGCAGGGGCAGGCGGAGGCACAGCCCCCGGCTTGCTGCTGTTGCTGCTGCTGCTCCATGAAGTTGCGGCGGAACTGCTTCATGTAGCCCAGCACACTGCACGGGGGCGAGGCAGGTGTGTGTTGAAACGCAGGGGTTGCGGGAAGAGGGTCGACGTCCAAGGGTCCGGTTGGTTAGGTGCTTCTCAGTGAGCGGCCGCGGACTGAGACGTACGTGTACGATACTGGTAAACATGGCGGCGGCGCTCCAGTTGCCGCCTTAGACACATAACAAGCACACCCTAGACGGGTACGGCACAGCCAGCTGCATGGCTGCACCTTCCTGCCACGTGCACTACACGCCAGGCCACCGCTGCTCAGTGCCTTGGGGTGCCCGAACGCATCCACGTACACGGTATGACATCACTTATGCCCAATGATGGCACGTCAGCGTGTCAGCGCCCACGTGGCACTCACATGGCGGGCCCCGACCCCGGCGACGGCATGACCCCCATGCCCAACGACGGCGTGTCGGCGGCACGCCCACGTGGCACACTCACATGACGGGCCCCGACCCCGGCGGCGGCATGGCGTCCGGCCGCTTCTCCAGGCGCGCCATGTTGGTGACGGCAGCGGGGCGGCCGGCGGCAGCGAAGCCCCGAGCCAGCGCCTCCACGTACAGCAGCTTCTCGTGCAGCGTGCGGGACACTGCGCGCGAGATGTGGGGTTGCGCACAAGATTGGTTTTAAGTACTACAGGGAACAGCTCTTGCACAGCAGGGGGCCGACCAATCTACTTTTCCGCGCAGAGTGCGGGCCACGGCAAGTGCGGGTTGGAGGAAGGGGCGCAGGCAGGCGGCCGCAAACTTAAGGCACAGGCGCTGAGGCGCACAGAAGCACTGCCTTACGACGTCTGAGAGCCTGCCGACCCAACAGGTTCGTAGGGATACTTGCAGGGGTCACGCGCATAGCGGGCTGACTGACTGGCAGCAGCTCTCCGCCCCCGGCGTCTCACCCAGCGGGTGCCGTACGTGCAGTACAAGAAGCACTTACTGGACATTAGTCAATGCCTGTCAACAAGTCACCCTGAGACGCCGGCTCACCCGGCGGGTATGTCTCCTGTCCGCTGCTGGCCACCAGCACCAGCGGCTCCACCGCCTCCGCCCCCGCCGCCGCCGCCGCGTCCGCGTCCGCCAGCAGCTGCGCCGGCATGTCCTGGAAGCAGCGCAGCACCTCCTGCACCGCCCCCTCCGTCATGTTGGTGAGGCCCGCGATGCCGGTGCCGTTGATCTCGATCACGTGGAAGCGGTTGCGGCCTGGGGGGCACGGCGGGTGACCACTTGTAGGTGGTGGGTGAGCATGGGGGGAGCGGGAGTCCACGGGGCCAGTGAAGTGCTACCGTATTCACAGGCACGACCTACATATGAGAGGCGGGTCCATGAACACTCCGGTAACATGTGCGTTGATCAGCAACACCGCCATTAAGGATTAGTTGTTTGGTGCCGTTAGTAATTGGGTGCCGTGATCCTTGGCAACGCAGCGGCATAGATGTGATGCACGGCGCATGATGCACGGCGCAGGGGCAACAAAAAAATCCGGCGATCTCCAGAGGTGCCGCACCCTTCTACCGACACGGGTATATGCGATAGCGATCTTGCCGATACCCCAATGGCATGATCCCTGCTGTCTCCCCACCCCTTTAACGTACGGCGCACGTGCACGGCAGCACGCACCCTGCTCGTCCCTCGTGACCAGCACGTCCAGCGGTGCAACGGCGAACAGGGGCCGCTGGCTGGCATCGCGCAGCGGGACAGTGGAGGCAGCCTGGAGGGCGGAGAGACGCAGAGGAGCAGCCTTGTAACCCGGTTTTTGAAGCCACAGGCCCACAGCCCCTCCGACAGCCCCCAGCCCTTCACACGTGCAGCAACCTCAGCAACCTGCCTGGGATGCACGTACGCTAAAGCTCGCTTTCTTGTACCACACCTACCTAAACACCTAGGGCGGTGCCGTGGCGATGTGCAGCTGCACTCCCCCAGACCTCACGTCCCACACCCGACACCCTCATCACTAAGCCACCAGCACCCATGTGCAGCGGCCCCAGCAGCGCTGCATCCCACACCTCCATCCACAACCCACACCTCAACTCTCATCACTAAAGCCCCCACCTAACCCACCTTGCAGCAGCCCCCCACCTCATCCCGCAGACCCGCACCCACCTGCAGCGGCCCCAGCAGCGCCGCGTCCTGCTGCGCCGCCACCGGCGCCCTGTCCTCCATGGCGTGGCCCAGCATCTCGCAGCAGCCTAGCAGCGTGGCCAGCGACACGTGCAGCAGGGAGGGGTCGGCGGGGGAGGGGGGAGCGGCGGGGGCAGCGGCGGCGGCGGCGGGGGCGGGGGCAGGCAGGCGGTGTCCCGGGGCCGCGGCGGATATGGGGCCGAAGGGGAGGAGCGGGCTAGCGGGCGTGCTGCGGGTGCCGGCGGCGGCGTTGGGGTGGAGGAGCAGGGACTTGGCCTGCGGGGCGTGGCGACGCGTACGGACCGGGATTAGGCGGAAAAGGGAACGTGCGTTAGCGCGGTACACCATGGGATGAGCCGAAAAATGTGTCCACTTTGGGTGGTCAACGGTCAACGATACGGCATGTGCAGCAAAGGCTGCTGTTGCGGCAGGTTGCGGCCCTGCTGGGCCCAGGCCCGCCCACCTGCATGACCGCATCCATGGCGGCGGACGGCGACGTGCCGTACACCGGGGAGCTGCCGTACAGCGACAGGTCGGCCATGTCGTACAGCAGGTTGTTGCCGCCGTACGCCGAGAACGCGCTGCAGACGGAGGCGGGGCTGCCGCCGGGCAGCAGCGTGTGCAGCATCATGTCCGTTGTGGCGGTTGTGGCGGTTGCTGTGGACGAGCCGCAGTCGGCATCAGAGGAGGCTAGGGACACGGCATCGTCCTCGGGGTGCCGGGGCGGCGCGGTGGGTGGCGGCACGGCCAGCGGCCGGACGGGCGCGATGTCGTACATGCCTCTAGGTGCTTGCATGGGGCCTTGCGGTGTGGTCTGAGGTGTTGTTGCTGTGCAGACCAACTGTGCAGCGATGGTGTCGCCTGTGTGGGCGGATGGAGGATGAATAGGAGCAGCACAGGGAGTTTGGGGTGGAGGCCAAGTGTCGTGTGGGGGAGGTGAGCACTGGTGCGGGTAACCAGTTGGGTATGGCCCCAGACACCAGACTGAGCGGTCCAAGGGCCAAAGGCGGGATGTGACGGTTGGACGCAGTGCACAGCATGCAAATGCAGCGCATTGCACTGTCGAGGCTCTTTCATAACTAACAGCGTCTGTCGCTGCTGGCGACACGGTCTCATTACTGGCAGGCGCGCGACAGCGCTCGTTGGCAAGCCCATGTCACCTTCTTAGGGCGAGTCTTCGCGCAAGGCGCCGTCAGTTTCGTTCAGGTCTTGCTTGGAAAAAGGTGTCAGCACGTTGTGCCCGTTGGTGTGCTATATTGCGCTGTTACAGGAGAAGGTGCGCTATCATGTGACGCCGACGGTCGGGTGAAAGGGACTCGCGCTCAGCCTTATCCTGACGCGCGGCAGGATCACAGCACTGGAGCAAGGGTAGTAATGCACGCTGAAGCCGTCCATATGGGCCACAGGCCATGATAAGGCCGGTATGCCGGTATCCTGGTATTCGAATCCTTGCGGATTCGCATTCTTCATTAAACCTTTGAACTGGGAATATATCTTGTGAACACTACTTATTGCTCTTTGCAAGTGCACGTTTCTTTGGCCAGTTGACACAATGTTGCGGTCCACGTGCCTTCGTTGCCGAAGACGAGTGCGACCAATTGGGACGACGGTTAGTGCATGCTTGCATGACAGCCTGGCAAAATTCACGCTACAGTTGCGAGTCATCGTGTTACTGGGACACTAGACTTTCGCGGCAGGGTCCACACGTGTGGACCAGCAAGGTCTCCCCTGGCCTCCCTGGGTCTCCCTTGCACGATTCCCGCTCGCTGTGCTCGTGGTGAGCTTCCGCCACCTAATACCGGTAACACTCGGACTTTCCAAGTACGGTACATTACTAATCGATCTCAAGACGAAGCCGGAGGTCCGTGCCAATACAGCAATTCGTGAGCTCACGTGCCTCGGGCTTTTCATGTCGTAAGGCCCACCAGCAAGGGTTGCTCCCCGTGCAGGGCCCTACCGTACGTCCGTACCTAACATCTAGAATGCATTCAGCGGGTGACTGCAAACGTCGCGTCAGGTTGCAGTTCCAGTTGACCCGTCCGGAACCTCATTCCCCTAGTTCACCCTCTCGCTGGCACAGGCCACTAGCACGAGAACTGCAAGGCACGTGTCTCTGCACAGGGGTGCTGTTATCACTAGTGGTATTCCACTGGCCGTGGCATTGGGACGGCGCTTCTGCCATCCTCGCTCGCTCTCGCCATGGCATGGCATGACATAGTAGCCTCAGCTACGAGGGCAAGGGCGCATATCCCCAACGCTGCTTTGTTACAGTGAGACTGCGGGCGCCTAGGGGCCAATGCCGGACATCCCGTACGGATCCCGCGTGTCTCGAGGTGCAGCTGCCCTTGGTTGCCCCCAAGGACAAGACGCAGAGCCACTTTTTGTCAACCGTTCCTACCTGCCGGCCGCATATGGAGTCAACCGGTGTACTTCATAACACCGTAGATATGCAACGTCCGTATGAGGAAGAGCGCCTACGCGGCACAATTTGTACCGGCAACAAGCATTTCCAGCACAAAGAATTGATGGCCCCACGGGGCATGCGTCGCAACACGCCTAGGAGGCAACAACACAACTAGGAAAGCTGGAGGACCTGCAGCCCTCCACGCTCTGAGTTCTGCTGCCAACATGATCCGCCGCAACGCAACGAAACGCAAGTGTACCCCGCCAGACTGCGGGGTCTGTGACCACGTCCGCTGCTAAATGTGCCCCCAGCAAGCTCCGTTTCGCGCTCGTCCGCTCCTCGCCTCCTGCTGCTGCCAGCTGCTACTGCTGCTGCGTTTAGGCCACGGTGCTGAAGTACTCCAGCGACTTGGTGGGGTCGGCCTTCATGGTCTTGGAGCCGGGGTTCCAGTTGGCGGGGCACACCTCGCCGTGCTCGTCCGTGAACTGCATGGGAGGAGGGAGGGAGAGCGAGGGGGGAAGGGGGGCGCTGGTGAGCGGTGGTTCGCAGATGCCACAAAGGCGAGATCCAAACTTGGTGGTGCTGTCGGCTCGCAGCTGGCAGGTCGCGGAATGCACCCTAATAGCATTCACGTAGCTCAGGTGAGCTGCAAGATGCTACGTGAGCTGTAAGAGGTGCGCTAAATGTGCGCTACGCGGTGCTGAGAAAAGCCGCAGAGGTCTCGTTCCAGGAACCATGGCCACTGCTTTGGGACCTGCTCCTTCCGCACTTTGCATCCACGCAAAGCCCCACCACGGCCACTGGCTCCCTCCACCCGGCCGACCACCACTCCTCACCTGGAACGCCTTGACCAGGCGCAGGGTCTCGTCCACGCTGCGGCCCACCGGCAGGTCGTTGACGGTGATCTGGCGCAGGATGCCGGTGGGGCTGATGATGAACAGGCCGCTGCGGGAAGGGGCGCGCGAGGGGAGGGGGCCAGGAACGGGGTTTGGGGTTCAATCCACAGGCAGCGTAGCTTGACCATGCACAAGTCTTTTGACTGGGTTGTGGACTTGTCAGAGGAAACAAACGCAGGGGACGGCTGTTTCACGTGCATGCGAGGAGGCCCAACGCATCCTGACACCGCATATGCGTCATCCCCCAACCGCAGCGCGTCACCTCCCCACACGCCGGGGAAAGGTGTCGCGCATGCTGTTCTGCAGCGGCGTGAAAGATAGTCAGGAAAAATGACTATCAACCCGCTTGCTTACCGCAGAGTGACGCCAGCGTCGGGGCCGTCCTCAATAAGGACACCGTAATCCTTGGCAATGTTCTTAGTGAGGTCAGCCACCAGGGGGTACTTGCACCCGCCCAGGCCACCCTGCTTGCGGGGAGTGTTGCTGAACGCCAAGTGGGTGAACTGGCTGTCGATGCTGCAGCCGATCACCTGCGCACGTGAGTGCAGGGAAAGCCATCAATCAACGCCCTTCCAACACCCAGCGACTGAACACGCGACATGGCTGCATTTTCGCCTCTTATGACATTGGCATAGAGCGACTGCTCAGAGGATGACAAAACACCGATAGCAAGCTCACCTCGCAGTTGATGGCCTTGAACTCCTCAAGGCGGTCTGCAGCCACGCGTGCCTCATCCAGCCTCAGACGCTCCATTTCACCATACCATCAAGTACAGCGTGATGGAATAGTGACGACCCAGATTTACGGCCCTTGCGACGTAAACTTACCAGAGTAAGCGACGATCTCGGTGGGGCACACGAACGTGAAGTCCAGCGGGTAGAAGAAGAAGACAACGTACTTCCCCTTGTAGTCAGCAAGGCTAATCTCCTTGATCTCGCCGTTGACGACGGCCTGAGCCTTCCACTGGGGAGCAGGGGCACCAATCTTGGCGACCATCTTTGCGAGCGAGACTGTTCTGATAGAAGAGGATTGTATGAGTGTGCAAAGTGACACAGAATGAAGTGTCGACGTCGAATAGCGCAGACAAAGCGCCCCGGATGCATGGAAGAAAGACCCAGAATGGGTTTGCCGCTCCGGAGCCACAAAGGTTCGGTCGGGCTCTGAGGCAGGCACCCTTGAGCCAACTTCCTTGTAGAATTGACAATTTTACTGCTGGAGTATGTGAGGTTGTAGCACGGGCCTGTACACCTGCAGCAGCGGCAGGTGTTTAAATTATACCGTCTGTCCAACACGTCCAACGGCACTTTGCATCACGCCCACCTAAGCCTGCGCAAAGTACCATACAACTAAGGGTGTCGAAGCACTGTAATATCAGTAAGGGTATTAAGCCCTGGACAAGCTGTGGAGCGAACATGTTTGCATGGCTATCGGGCGTCTTCCGCAACGTCGCGAGCTGCCTGCAACGGCCGCAACGGCCGGCAAAGCATGAAGGTGGCGACCAGAAGGTGCAGGAGTCGGAGCTTAAGGAGCTGCCCTTCCTAGACCTTGCCGGGAGTGAACAGCAGGAGCTGAAGCTGCGGACGCAGCCGTCAAGCGCACACCTAGATGGTGAGCTTGCTGCACTGAAAAGCGCATGTGTAGCGTGGCGTGGCGTGCGTAGATTGGGAGCCCAGCACATGGAAGCTGCTTGCCTACGCTGGGCCTGCGCTGGGTCGCGTGGGTTAGTTAGGGCTGACGTGTCGCCATCAACACGCTAGGCACCCGCCCAAAGGTTTGTATATGCAAGGTGGCAACGCCACACACCTTGACTGCCTTGTGATAACGACATTAACATGGACGTGGCTGCTGTCTGCTCGTCAGGTACAACAACAACCTCCAGCTCCGCGACCCCTGCGGCAGCCAATGTTGGCCTGGAGCAGCAGGCTGAGCAGGAGCCGAGGCTGGCCCGCCTGTCCAACGAGGCTATGCTCCAAAACCCATCAGCAAACAGCAGCAGCAGTGCCACCGTCGTCCCCACTGTCAGCCTTCACGCGGGCAAGGCAGCGACAGACGCTCCGGCCCTTTTCATAGACAAGCACAGCGAGGATCTACTCGCCAAGACCCCGTGCCGGCCCCCTCTACCGGAGCCCAGCAGCGGGCTGCTGCCCACACCACCCACCCAGCCGCCCGTCCTCTCCTTCACCCCCATCCACATGCCGTACGCGGCCGCCATGCGCAGCCAGCACGGCGCCTGTGAGCAGCAGGAGAACCGCACGCCGCTGCAGCACCCGCTGCAGGACGCGGCGTCCTTCCCCTCCGCCGCAGCATACGTGACGGGCATGGTCACGCCGTCCCCGGTGCCCGCCAAGCCGGTCGGGCGCTTCGTGCTGGACAGCGGCAAGGTGGGCCGCCCCGCCAGCCAACCCCACCACGGTGTTGGTTTTGTGATGCAGCTTGCATGTCATTAGCGGTTGCTCTTGTTCGTAGATCCTGTCTGCCCCTTGGCATGGCCTGCGACAGGGGCACAAAGACCTGTCCGGCGCCCTGCGAACAACCCGCCTCTGCTGATCCTTTTGCACTCGCGATGCACCATAATGCACTGGCCTCTTGCCAGCAACCGTGTAGCGATTGTGCTCCGCATACGGCGTCCTCGCTCGCGATTCACGCGTACTCCCAACACCCTTCCCGGTCTCCCCGTGCTGCTGCCCCCAGGTGGTGGGCGTGGACAACACGGTGGCGCGCTACCACCCCGCCAAGCCGGTGGTGCCGCACCTGACGCCCTTCGCGGAGCGCGTGACGCGTGAGATGGAGGCGGAGCAGGCCGTGGTGGCGCTGCGGGAGCGCATGGCGGCGGCGGGAGGGGCGGCAGGAGGGCGGGCGCGGCAGTGACCGGAGAAGCAGTGCTGTGGAGCCCAAGCCTAAGCATCGCTTAGGTTGTACAAATTATCCCGGGGCCCTTTTGCAGGGGTGTGGTGTGCAGTGTAGGTGCGTCTGCAGTGTGCTGCAATACTGGTTGCGTAGCTGCTGTTTTATACGCTGTATGTACGCT
The DNA here is from genome assembly GCA_036984285.1 of Chlamydomonas sp. KOR1. Lineage (NCBI taxonomy): Eukaryota > Viridiplantae > Chlorophyta > Chlorophyceae > Chlamydomonadales > Chlamydomonadaceae > Chlamydomonas > Chlamydomonas sp. KOR1. The sequence continues at coordinate 147,860 of BQMZ01000247.1, read as the reverse complement.
AACGGGTTTAGACAGGTTCATATGTACGCTAACTGGCCTAGACCATGGGTCAAGCGGATTACAGGCGTACCTTTTCCGAAGGCCAAGTCGTGTACCTCCAGGCAACGGCCATCGACGCTTGCCTGGCGATGCTAACAGCAGGACTTTGCGTGTCAGAGCACCGAGGTCACCATGTTTGTTGTGAGACGGCGACACGGGCCCTACTTATCTAGCCTGGTCTTCATCACATGCGGTGTCACCCTTAAGTACGCCATGCCATAACACGTACACCTGCACACAACTGCATTCGTACTCGTACACCCGCCCACATGTGCTTGCCAAGCACCGAATTCCGAGCCCCTGTAACCTTCTCACGAAGTCAAGAATAAAAACACCCGTGCAACGTGCTCAAATCTGTCCCACATCCTATCAATCACTGCGGCGTGATCACAACAGTCCCCACAGGCTTACACCACATGTACAGCTTATAGCTAGGGATCATGCATGTATCAATGTTTAAAGCAACGGCATGGACGCGAGCCTGCATTGCAAGTAGATGACCGGTCCACCTGTCAGGCGCCATACAGCACCCTACAGAAGGCACCCTACACAATACTGCCTTGCCAGTTGCGAGGCGCACTGCTGCCAGCCAGCACGCAGCACAATGCGAATGAACCCATACACAGCACTCTGAGCGCAGAGCCAGGTCGACGTGTGACGCCGCTTATGCCCCGGCCGCGCCAACACCCGCCAGCCCGCCGCCCATTCGCAGCTGGGCATGCTCGAGCAGGCCCTGCAGGTAGGAGAACTGCACCTGGATGGCCGTGAGACGCTTGAAGAGCTTGCTGCCCCGGCGCATGAGGTAGTAGTTGCGCTCCAGGGTGTTGAGGTGCTGCGACACGTCCACGGCCAGGCCCTGCGGCCAAGGGAATGGGGCAACCAACGGCAGGGCGTGGTTTAGCAGTGTACGCCGGCGCGGGGGTCAGCATTCCGCAGCTCCATTGCAGTGGGAGTTTGGCAGCAAAAATGTATGGCAACAATGCGTCCATGCTTGGCGCAGTACCCGTGCCTGCTGCATCTGTGTACGGTGGCCCTACGTTGAAGCACGCGCCCACAATAACCAACCGGACACACCACGAGACTGCCAGGACACCCGGCCACTTCGCCATTGCCGCCAAAGCAGCAGCATGCACAACCCCACGCCCTTTACAGGCGCCCTACAACGATGACCCAGTCTCCCCCACATCCTCCCAGCCTCCCCACGGCCGCCCACCTGCACATCGTTGTACAGCACGAGGAGCTCCTCCATGGCGCCGTACCACGTGGCCAGCGTGTTCGCGTCCATGCCCTGCTCTGCCAGCTGCTGCTGCAGCGCCGTCGCCCGTTGCGCAGCTTGCTCGTGGGAGCAGGGCATCGGCCACACCTCGAGCGCCGCCGCCGCCGGCACAATCTGCCCCCCACCTGCCGCCGCCGCGGCCGCCGCACCACCTGCCGCGGCCGCCGCCGCCGGGCCACCTGCTGCCGCCGCCGCCGCGCCACCTGCCGCCGCCGCCGCCGCGCCACCCACGGCCGCCACTGCGCCGCCGTTCGACGTGAGGCCCATGGACAGTAGCGTCCTCGCCGTCGCCTGGGCGGTGGGCGTGTTGTGGGGCCTGGGGCGGGGCAGCGGCTCCCCGGCGCGCTGCTGCCTCCTCCCCGCAGCACCCGCCTCCACCCCGCCTTTGGGCCCCTTCCCCTCGTCCCCCTCGTCCTCATCCCGCACGCCAGCTGCCCGCGCGATGCGCTCCGCCGCGTGCGCCGCAGCCCGCCGCGGCTGCCTGGCCCCCGGGCTGCCCAGCCCCACCGGCTGCTCCGCCCCGCGCGCCCCTGCCCCGTCACCCGCAACCCCCCCCGGGTCCCCACCTGGTGGCCCAGCCGGCGGCCTCCCTGCGCGTCCTCGCCCCCGCCCCCGGCCCCCACCACCCGCCCCCTGGCCCCGGCCCGCTGCCGCCCTGCCCCTGCCTCCCCCGCGCCCCCGCCTGCCACCCGGCGGCCGGCCCGGCCCCCGCTTCGCCGGCTGCTGCCCCCGGTGCGGCAGCCACACCTCCTCCCCGTCCTCCACAGTCATCTCCCCTTCCAGCATTGGGTCGTAGTCCTCATCCGGCATGGGGCTGCCCACCGTGTCGTCGTCACTGTCCCCATCAGCCGGGAGCCCCGCCTGTTGCCGCCCCGCCGCCGCACCCTCACCGTGCCTCTTGACCCCCACCAGCTCCGGGCTGTGCAGCGCTGCGCCCTCCTCCCCCTCCAGCTCCTCCCGCGCGCTGTGCCCCGACCCGTGCAAGCCCTCGCTGCCGCTGGTGGCCGACCCGAACTCGTCCTCCTCCTCGTCGCCGTCCTCGCCCCCCTCCTGGTCAATCAGGATGGGCCCAGCTGCAGCTGCAGCCCCCGCCCCCCTGCTGGCCCCCGCGGCCGGGCCCCTCCTCACCCCCACCACCTGCACCTCAGCCTCCTCGTCCTCCTCCGCCCCGCCTCGACCAACCTTGGGTCGCTTGGCGGCGGGCTCAGGCCGCCCCGCGGCCGCCCCTTCGGCCACCTGGCGCTTGCTGCCCAGCGCCGCCGCCGAGCCGGCACCACCCCGGCCCCTGCCCCTCCCTCTCCCGCGGCCCCTGCCCCTCCCCCTTCCCCTCCCTCGACCCCGGCCGCGCCCGGTTGCGCCCCCAGCCTGCTCCTCTTCCTCCTCCTCGCTGATGTCTACATCCATGCCCTTCTGCGCCTGCTGGCCCTCTTCCTCCTCCTCCTCGTCCGTCCCTTTGTCTTCAAAGTGCACCACGCGCTGCCGGCCTGCGGGGACATGTCCGCTCCCGCTGGGGCCCGCACCTGCTGCCCCCGCGGCCGCAGCTCCGCCCGCTGGCCCCGGCCGCTCCCCCCTCCCCCTCCCCCTCCTCCTCCTCCACCTTGAGCTGCACGCTGCGTAGGACGGTCCTGTAGCCCTGCTGCCGGGTCTTCACAGGTACGCATAACTCACAGTACCTGGGGGTGGTGGAAGCGGGGAGGGAGGCCAAGGGTGTGGGTGGTGCTTTGGACCATGTGCGCACCACATGAGCGGCCGCACACACATGGGATTGCAGCTGTACGGATATCACCACCCCGCCCCCCCCACTACGCCATGCGGAGCGTACGCGCCGGCCAGCCTGCCGGCGCATGCTGTGGGAGCTGGAGCCAAAGGCGGACTGTGACTACAGTAGGCCAATTTTTCTACTGGCCGTACCACTACCACTGCCTCCTCCTTGCGTTGCTAGTACGTTGTTTCCCCCCGCCGCCCCCCCCCACACACACACACACCTGCAACACCAGTCGTCGGGCAGCTCCTCCGCAGTTGCCCCGACGCACTTCTCGCAGAACGAGTCCACGCACCTGCATGCGGGGAATAGCAAGAAACGCGTGCTGCTCAGATTCGCCCACCGCACGCGTGGCGAAGTGGCCGGGCTGGCATGCCCCAGCTGCTTTTCAAGTGATCCAGCTAGGTAAGCACGATCAGGTGAGTTGGCGGGCGCAGTCGCACGAGCTTTGCTTGCCCTACCGCTGCAGCCGACGCCGGACACGTCAACCACGCCTCCGAGACCAAGCTCCCTCCGACAATGGCACGAATTAATTTTAGGCAAACGACAATGCGTGGCTGAGTGTGCATCAGACACCGTAGCACGCAGCGGGACATTGCCGTCCGTCCATTCCAGTGCACCACGTGCCGTCCACCGTCCACAGGACAGCAGGTGCGTCGACTCAGCACAGGCCAGTGCCGCGTGCGTGCTGCCCCCACCGCATGCCCGTGTCCACCCTACCGCAATCGCCCCCCCTCATAGTACTTTCTTGTCCCCCCGGCCCCCACCCGCCCACACACCAGTACTCACGCAGCGCAGGCCAGCAGCTCGCCCAGGCCCCCGCACATGGCGCAGTACGACACGTTGCGGTCGATGGTGTCCAGGGAGGCGGCGTCCTTGAGCTGCGGTTGCAGGGTCCCACAGCGCGGCGCGCGGCCGGGAAGCCTCCGAGTCAGTAACGTAAGACACAATGTCCGGGAAACGTCACGCCGGCACGCCTGCCCTAGGCAAACCTGCGCAGCTGCGCAGCCGTCGGGGCTTGTCCGTGACCGTCAGATAAGTCCCCCCTTCTTAACCCACCCACCCCCTCCCCCTTGCAGGCTACGTCTGTTCCCCCGCCGCCTCGCCGCACCCCCTTCCCCCACCACATCGCCCATTGCACAACTCAACTACAAGGTGGTAGGTGTTTGTAAAACCAGTTGATCACGTTACTAACCTCCCCCGCAGCCCCCCTCCCGACACCCGCCCCCACGCCCCCGCGGTTTCCGGTTCAGCTATCTTGCCGCTCCGCGGCTAGCCCGCCCCCCACCGCACCCCCAACCCCCCTGGCTTCCCAACGCCCCCACCTTGACGCCCAGTCGATATTATACATACCGTACTACTACGACTACCACTTCGACCTCGCGTTACTAGTACTTTGTTTCCCCGGCTTCCCCACCTCCCCCAGCTTGACGCCCAGGTCCGCAAGGAAGGCAGCCACCGCCTGCGCCGCCCGGGCCGCCGCGCTGCGCCCGCTGCCCTGCTGATGCCCCGAGCCGCCCGCGCCGCTGCCGGAGCCGCGCGCCCCCACCCCTGACGACGCTACGTCGCTGTTGTGCAGCGCGTCCCCCATCAGCAGCCGTCCAACGTAGTGCCGCATCTGCGCCTCGTCCACCTGCGGATCGGGCGTCGCGCATAGCGTCAGGCGGGCAGCCAGGCTGCAGCTCTCATGTTCATACTACTTGGCACAATCATGTGCTTGAAGTTGGGCAGGGCAGCGGGCGAAGGAGGCGACGAGGCGGGGCAGTACGGGGATGGCAGGTACGGCGTGCGTCGGGCCTTCAGGGGCCGGAGGACTGCAGGGGTGGCACCCGGTGGTACCACACCCGCGGGCGATGGGCGAGGCGGGCTGCGCAGTAAGCTCTGTGTGGTAAGCTCGGCGCAGCAGAGGTGCAGGGAGCGATGGCCCCACAGGTGGCAAGGGCCATTGACAGCAGCGAGGTCATCAAAGACCTAGCCACACGCACGCACGCACCACCGTCGAGACCGAACGCGGCCGCACCGAGCGCACGACGCCGTGCAGTGCACGCGTCCTGTGTCCCACGCGCTGCGTACCTCCCATGCGTCGCCATCCGGGATTCTCTTGAGCCTACGCAGCAGCGCGACCAGGCGCTGAACCGGAAGGGCGCCGGTGGGGCTGCAGGGGGGGAGGGGTACAGGGCAGGGACAGGAGAGGGGTGAGGGACAGGGGAGGTAACCGCAAAGGGACAGGGGAGGGGGTGGAGCGGCAAGGTCAGCTGCAAGGAGCGGGCGTGCCAAAGTACATACGGTGCGGGGGGTGCGAGGCGGTGCTGCAGGATAGAGCGTGCAGCGTCTTCACAATCAAGGCTTAGAAGCAGGGAGGAGCCCGTGTGCACATGCTGTGTGCCTCTGCCGCAACAACTGAGGTTTGACCCTGCATGAAACCGCCTCGAAAGCGCTGTGGTGACCTACTCGTACACCGCCTCGTTGGTCTCAGGGTCCTGCTCAGGCTCGAGGTTCATCTGTTGCGGAGCAGGGAGGCAGGGAGCGAGCACGTGGTGCCGATATATTGATTGGGCGGGGCGCCCGTTGGGCCCTTGGCGACCAAAGACGAAATTGAGAGGTAGAGGCAGTGGGACACGGGGGAAGGGCCTCGCGCCAGGAGGGCCAAATCCCAGCCCGAGCGCGCACCAGGCCCGCCAGGGGTGTTGGGCGGCAAAAGGTGTGGTGCCCCAGCGCATACTGTGACGCTGCAGCACGCCCACAGTGCGGCAACCCTTCCTGACGCCCCGCCTGTGACGCTGTGGAGCGCAAGCACACCGCTGGCATCCGCACATACCAGACGCCCCACGCTCTCACCTACGCTACAACGTTCGACATGCGCCGCACACGAGCCCTGAGCAGCTGCCTCGTGCAACGAGTCTCGTGCAAGTCTGCCGCACGCCCCTAGTCGTGGATTCACCTCCACAAAACACAGACAACCCAACCCTGTCCAGGTGACCAACAACTAGAGGTGTGACGTCGCGCGCTTGGCGGCTGCGGTGCGGTGAAAGTAGCAGCCCCACGGCCTTACAACGCCCCACGATAGCGGGCGCAGGGTGAGTGTGTGCGAACCTGCGAACATGACCCGCGTGCGTGCAGGTGTATGGAGGCATGCAGGTCGGACAGATGGATGTTTGCAATACGCTCGGTAGCAGTGCCGTAGAGGCAGCCCCCCCTCCTGCGGCACGCTGTAGTTGAAGGGGACGCTAATCAGGGACCCCCACTTTTCACTCGCGTTGCAACTACTTTGTTCCCCCACCACCACCACCACCACCACCACCTGCAGCACGCTGCGGTTGAAGGGCATGCTGAATCGGCGACCGCCCACCTCACCTGCGGCACGCTGAAATTGAAGGGCACGGCGTTGACCATGTCCAGCAGCGCCACCGCCGGCTTGCCCGCCGTGTGGCCGCCCAGGCAGAGCAGCGAGGGCCGCAGCCACACGCCCAGCGTGTTGACCGCCTTGTCCTTCCGCGCCGCCAACGCCCAGTCCACCAGCCGCACCGCCACGGGGTGCCGCACCGCAAACTCGCCCAGCAGGGGGCTCTGCGGAAGGCAGGCGGGGGTGAGACGGGGTACGACAATCAAGACAAGTCGTACTGCCAGGTGCGGGGATGGGATCCGAGCCCCGGGGTGGACATGCCGCTGGTGTGCAGTAAGCTTGTAATCCAAGTGGATCAGAGACACGTGTCTCGGTTTCCCCCAACTGTCCTCCACTGTCCCCTCAGGACAAGCACGTACGGTAACCCAACTGGATCATAGGCACGTGGTACGGGTTTCCGCTGTTCCCCCGCTGCCCCCCGGTCCCCGGTCCCACCTGGTACGACAGCACCCAGTCGCTGATGGCGACCATCACGTGCGTCACCGTCAGCACATCCTTGTCCGTCAGGACCTTTGGGACGCCCCCACCGCCCCCGCCCCCGCCCCCGCCGCCGCCCAGCACCGCCCCCGCGGCGCCCACGGGGTACGCGCGGAACGCCGCAAGCACCTCCTGTGGCAGGAGCAGTAACAATACCATTGATATTGACGCCGGACATCCATCCTGGCGGAGGTTCAGGAGGCAGGGCTAGAGCCAGGACCACCATCACCTGCGGCAGGCTGAAGACGAAGGCTTCAGGGCCCAGCTTCTGCAGCCGCAGCTGCTCCGCCTGGCTTAGCGCCGGGTCGGCCTGCGCGCCGTAGGTGCGGGCGTCGGCGGGGGATTGGAGGCGCCGCTCCTCGGCGCCGTCGGGCCCGCGGGTGGCCACGTGGACCTGGGCGAGGTGAGGGGAGGGGATTGGGGGACGTTGCGGGTAGCGGATATTGGTTGGGCACATGTACGTAGGTTGGGTTTGCCCGCGTTGGAGGCAAGCCGGCGAATGACACCACCGTCACTACATTGTACATTGTCAAGCACCGCGTTGGAGGGCGGGGGACAGGGGCGACACATGAACACGGCTCACAGCATAGCACATAGCGGCACAACCCAGAGCACATCAAAGAGGTTTCCTTGCTGCCATGCAACTCTGGGTGGGGCCCTGTGTTGCCCGCGAACCAAACCGTCCTCCCGCCTCATGTGTAACACGCGCGTGGATGTTGCCCTGAGCAACACCGCGACGACTTAGACCGCAGACACGTTCACAATGCCGCCATGGCATCCGGTTCGCATCCGCTAGGCAAACAGCGCTGCCTGCAGGCTACCCCTCCGCCAGCACAACCCTCGGACAGGAGCGGCGGCCCCACCTTCGAGAACTCCAGCGTCCGCTGCAGCGCGGCGCCCGGATGCACGGCGCGTAGCCGCTCGTCCAGCACCAGCGGAGGTGCAGCCGGTCCCAGAGGGCCCCTGCCCCTGCCCCTGCCCGCGCCGCCGCCCCCTGCGCCCCTGCCCCGACCCCTCCCTGCAGCTGAGAGGATGGATCCTGCGGCCGGGGCAGCAGCAGCTGCAGCGGCGCCGCTGGGCCCGCCGGAGCCCTCGCTGCAGCTGACATTGCGGCACTGCTGGCAGACGTAGGTGCGGTTGTGCGACAGCTCCACCGCCACCCGGGGGTTACCAGCTGCGCTCCACTCCGCTGTCGCGTAGAGAAACACCTTCGGGAGGTGTGAGCAGCACGCTTGTCACAGGTCGCTGGCAGTGTGGAGGACAGTGATCTGCTTGACGCGTACCGCTCAAGGTTCAAGGGCCGCAATGATTTTGTGCACGAATGTGTAAAGCTTCTGCGGTCACACGTGCAGCGCTGGCCAGTGTGTGCATGTGTGCGGACGCCCGGGCCATGAGCATCAGCCGTCTAGGTCCCGGTCTAGGGTTCAGGGTCCACTAGCTCACCGGTGCCTGCGTCGATTTGTCGTCCCAGATGTCACATCTGCAGCACTGGATAAGGAAGTGCCGGTTGCGACCTGAGCCTCGCCCCCATTGCAGCTCCAGAACGCGGCTGAGAGACTTGCACAGGCGCCCGTGGGGCCCGTCGATGTAGTGTTCCTTCCTCGTGTCCAGCAGGACTATGGGGCCCCGACTGGAAGTCCTACAGCAAAGTATCAATAGAGCATTCATATGTATTGACATGACCCTTCTGTTCAACTGCAGGTCATCGGTCAAAGTTTCAAGGGCGCGCAGCAGGCATCGCGCACCTTGGTGGATCCATCCCGCAAGAGCTCCTGATCAACCCTTATATTCACGCAAGCGTCTCGCTTTTATTCCTTCTACCTGGCGCCTGCATGCCCTCCGTCTGGCATTTTCATCTTAGTTCATTAGTTTCATCTCAGTAGCTCGCTCGCTGCTTAAGGCTTGCAGTAAGTGATCCACCACGTATGTTATTATGCATTGGTAAGGCTGAGGAACGCGCTGTCTAGGCTATTTCGAGATGATGCCGGGCATACTGATACTGCGTTCCCATGCTTCCGTGCCTGGGGTACCCAGGGACGGTACCCGTGACATACGGTATTTGCACCACTTGGGCACGCTGAGCATCACGGATTTGGGAAGCGAACATGTGTACGCCATGCACTGCGAGCTCCTCACTGCACTGCATGTCCAGCCAGGTGTCAGAAGGGCACGCTCCTACCCGCACCACGTGTCACCACAGGTCCGTGCGACAGCTGCAAGATCTATCACATGCATTGCCGCTACACACATTAATTTCCAGCCGGTATTTGCGCAGTATCTATCTGGCAGACTGGCACTGGCGGCTAGCTCACGACAGGGAGTGGCAGGGCCTGGAGCCAGGCGCACGTGGTTTGCGCGTGGACGTGCAAGTTGCCGAGGCATGAACTTCTCGGCCCGCTTTGCTCAGGGCCTCAGGTCCCGTTGCTCCCTGCCTCTCCCCCTCTGCCCTGCCACTCGCCAGCCTGGGCCAGCCCCTGCGCTCCCACCACACAGTCCTCCACAGTCCACAGTCCTTCATAGTCCACAGTCCTTCACAGTCCTTCACACGGCAGTCCACACAGTCCGGCCGCCCGCCTCCTGTGCCCGGCTCCACCCCTCCACCCACCCATTGACGTCCTATGGCAAATTCCGGTTGGTGTGGCCACACCACCTGTGCGTCGGCACGAAGCCTGCTGGAGTTCTGAGGCCAAGCAGTGTCAGTCGGAACGGCAGGACGGCCACTGCCGTGCGCAGGCTGGTGGCGTGGACTGGTGCGCCCCAACCTGGCTGCCAAGCCGTCGTGCACGCAAGATCACATACATGCTACACTATCTCTCCCCCGTCCCCTGACCCCTCATCCTGCACGCCCCTCCTCTTGGCGCTGCCCATCGCAATGGTCGTCACCCCCACCCCCACCGCCGAAGGGTGCCCTGGGCCCCCAACCCCATTCCCCACGCCCCCTCCCGCGCCGCCCGCGCCGCCCGCCGGCGGCTGCTGGTGCCGCGTCAGCACGGCCGCCAACGGCCGCGGCAGCGCCCGCAGCGCCCAGGCGGGCGTTACGGCCGCCACCCCCGCCGCCAGCACGTCCAGGCCGCCCGCCAGCGACGTGACGCCCGCCAGGATGCACACCCAGGAGGCCAGGCGCACCAGCTTCATGCCGTGCCCGCTGGGCAGCCGCTCGTCCAGGGCCACCATGCCTGGGGACGCGGGGGAGGGGAAGGGCGGCAAACGTTCTAAGGGCCACCATGCCTAGGGATTTTGGGGGAAGGAACAGGGGCAGGGGACGGGCGAGGAGGGTTGGCGCGGCAAGCGTAGGCCGCGAGGTGCATGCGGGCGCACCAGGCAAATCAGAGGCAAGAAAGGTCCAGAAGTTCAGGGAAAGGGATGCCTCAGGGAAAGGGATGCCTCGCAGCTGGCTCCAGCTGCAGCAACACCCGGCTGCCGCAGGTCCTGCGTAGCGCAGCTCCATCCAGTACCCACCCGCCGCCACCGCGCTGGTCATGCTTCAGGAGAGCAGCAGGCTCCCACTTCCGTCCTCGCCCTTGCCTTCGCCATGCCCCTCGTCATCCCCCTTTCACTCCCCTTCCCACTCCCACTTCCCGCCCCGTCCCCGCCTCCCCACCACCGCCAGCCACTGTCCCTGGTGAGCGCTGACCGCTCCCCTCTCTCCCCAGCCCAGGCGCTCTGCCCCTCTGCCACTCCGCCTCCCTGCCTCCCCACGACGCCGCGTCAACCCCCGGCCCCCCGCCTTCATACCCACCCAACTGTCGCGCACTTCCCAGCTACCCCCACACCCAACTCAGTGGGCACCCCCGCGCTTTACCCTCTCCCCCTCGTCCCCCCACCCACCCGCCGCCACTCCGCTGATCATGCTGCTGACGGCCGCCGCCACGCACACCACCACCGTGTTGCCCGCCTTGAGGCCGCGCGTCTGCAGCAGGAAGCCGCTGCTGGTCAGCGCCACGCTGGCGGCCAGGCCCAGCGGCACGCACAGCACGGACAGCTTGGCGGACAGGATGAAGCCTGAGGAGGTGTGGGTGGGTGGGTGGGTGGGGTGGGCGAGGGAGCAGGGCAAGCGGAGGGTGGTGATCATTAAGGGTATTGAAGGCGGTGTTGTCGCCTTTGGGCTGCGCGGACAGCTCGGCGGACAGGATGAAGGCTGGGAGGGCGAGGAGAGGGGGGAAAGGGCAGGCTGGGGGTGTGGAGGGCAGGCATGGGCTGAGCGGTGTGTCGGAAACCGTGGAGGGACCTGAGAAGGTCGCATGGCGGAAGCGGCAGTGTCGGGGGCTCACAGCCACCGTGCGCGACCATGGTGCGCTGCCTAGGACCAGCCCGGCGCCGAAGCGACTACTGCCTTGCAGGCTACTTATGCTCCCGACGGGCGGATGGGGGTGGCACGGTACATACTTGTGTCTCTGGGGACTCGCGGGCTGCGTTCCCTAACCCTCTCTTCTTTTTCGTGCAGGTCTCATCCTCCTTCTTTCCCGTGCAGGATCAATGCAGCGGAGTGGCATGACGCCGGGGAGCCTCTTAGGCCAGGCTGTCATGTCCCGCCTTCACCCCCAACAGTCGCCGTACAGCGTTTGGTTTAGGCCTTGTCTTCTCCTTGTCCGCTGCCCTGCTTATTTAGTTGCCTTTTAACCCTCAGCCTTAGGCACGATGCATTTGCTTGCCCCTGTTTTTCGCTTTCGCTCTTTGCCATGGTCTCACCGGTCTTTCCCCTCCTCCCTTGTTTCCCCTTCCTGCCTTGGCTCTGGCTATCCTCAGGTGAGCCGCATACTGCCTTGTTGTCGCGTTTTGAGAGTTCTTGCTAGGCACGCGAATAGGCGCATTTTCGAGCCGCCGGGCCGGGCTCGTCAGCCCTCAGCTTTATACCAATGGGACACTCAAGGTGAGTACTACTCAGGTGAGCGGGTGGGCGTACTCGCACGAGCTGTGTCCTGCTGTGCCGCTGGAGTCGACGGTCGACATGTCTACCCCTCCGCCAAGACCAGGTTCCGCTCTACAACGTCACGGCTTTGGTATTAGACTGGTACATATACTTGTGTCTGCCACAGCACCACTCTCACGACCAGCGCCCGTACAAGCCCGTCGGGTGGCGGCGGGGCGCCTCCCGCCCCCAGCCACCGTTCCCGCGCCCGCCCCTTTTCCTTCCAGCACGCCCCTACCTCGACCCACCCGCCCTGCACAACCCATCCACGACCCACCCGCCCTGCGTGCCTCCCCACAGCCCCCACCCACCCGTCCTGCACAACCCATCCCCCACCCACCCCACCTGCACGCCCCAGCCCCGACCTACCCGTCCTGCACGCCACCGCCGAGAACCCGAAGCACGCGCCCGCCTCCAGGCCGCACAGCACGGCGTCCGTGGAGGCGGACACGCCCCCCACACCCGACACCCCAGGCAGCCCGCCGTGGGCGTGGCCGTGCCCGTGGTGGTGGTGGGCGTGCGGGTGGTGGGCGTGGGGTCTCCCGCCGTCGCGGTGCGCCTTGGCGGCGCTGGTGGCGGCGGCGACGGTGGAGTGGCGCCACCAGCACTCCGCGACTGCAGGACAAGGGGAGGGGGCAGGGGAGAGGGACAGAGGGCAGGCAGCAGGAGGTTGGTTGTCAGAGGTAGGGGTGGTGGATGGAGCTGGGAAGAGGGCGGTGAGCGAGCAAGGGAACACACCGTACACGTTGTACAGCACTGGGGTCGGCGGGCACCACGTCACAGCGAGCAAGCGGCCAGGAGTGTACGGATAATGCTTCGGCCCTTGCCCTCCTGGCTCCTGCGCACTATACACAGTTCGGCCCGGCAACTGCTTGTGTAGCCACCGGTACAGTGTGGGCACTGCCCCTCATCCCCTCATGCGCGGCAATGTGCAGCGATGGGCCCGAAGGCAGATGCGCACCCAGCAGCGGGCGCCAGTGACCCAGTGCAACCTCCAGCTTTGGACAGTGCTGTCCCATGCGCGGCCACGCGCTGCCCCACATGGCCCCCCGCTGCCCCTGATACCCACCCCGCGCCAGCACCATTGCCGCCACACCGCCCCCCAGCACGCGCATGATATCATAGTTAGGGCGCAGCCCCCCGTCCCCGACCCCTACTTTGCCGCTCTACGGTTGCCTCCGCCCCCCGTGCCACCCGTCAACTCACCCAGGGCAATCACTCAGGGCAATCACCATGCCTGTCAAGGCCCCCAGCACGTGCCACGCCCACAGGTGGCTGCCCTCCCTTACACACAGCTCCCCATGGCTCCTCTCCACTCACCCAGCGCCGCCACCATTGCCGAGAACGCCCCCAGCACGCGCCACGCCGACAGGTGCGCGGGGTGCTCCGCGTGCGTCGCCTCCGCCGACGCGCCCAGCCCCAGCACGCCGCAGAACGCCACGGCGGCGGACAGCCACTCGTGCCACTGCAGCCGCTCCTGCGGCAACAGCGGGGAGCGGGAAGGGGCACCGTGAGGGGTGGGAGGCCCCGGGGAGCAGCAGCAGGTGTGCGGGCGGGGTGGGTACGTCCCCCCCAGCAGGTGTGCGGGGTGGGTGGGTACGTCACCCCCCAGCAGGTGCCACGTGCCTCGTGCCACGCTGCAATCGTGCACAGCCCTGGGGGTGCGGGGCTACCGCAGGCCCCTGCGGTACACCCTTGCAGGCTGCCCCAACTGCAGCGCCCATGTCGGTCGCCTGCGGATGGTTGGCCCCGGCGGTGTGTTGCCACAGACGCCATCGCTGTGTCTCGGTCCGGGTCATGGACCCCCGGCTTTTGCCCACAGTGTAACACTGCATCGCACAGGCGAGCGCCTCGGTGCTCACCGCCATATCCGATGCACAGCCCCCACCAGCAGCCATGGCTCAAGAGACAGATGGCCCGCGCCACGTCCTAGTCCTTTCGCACATCATGCCGCCACGTGGCTCACACGTGAGAGCGCAAGCCCTCAAGCCCCATCCTCCTCCGACCCCATCCCGCCTCCTCTCCGCATGCAGGCACCAGCATGCAGGCACCAGCGTTTCTCTGACTCCCTGACGCCTCGTGCGGTACCTCGCGTTGTACACGGACCCCGTCCCCGACCCACCTTGAGGTAAAAGTGCGAGAATATAAGCAGGATGACCAGCCCCACGGCCGACACCGGCTGCACCACAGACACCTGGCGGGGCAGGCAGGCAGGCGGGCATGGGGTTTGGTTGGTGGTGTTTGGCGAGGCGCGCCGTCCAGGGGTGGCTGTGTCATGGCACACACGGGGTGCGGCCATGCCAGGAGGGGATGCGCAAGCCCAGGGAGGTGAACAGCGCACGTCATGACAAGAATGAATCATTTGCAACACGCTGTTGGAGACTGACCCTGTCCGCGTGTGTGGAATACCCATGTTGACCGTGCAACGCAAGCAGGGGGTGCACCTGGGGTAGGTGTCGTGCTCCTGTGTGCGCGCCCCCATGCGTGTGTGTTACGGTTACCGTTACCCCACCCCGCGTCCCCTGATCGCGCTTGCCGTGCGAATCGATCTGCTTCCTCAGTCATAAACACGGGCCAGCTGCTCCCAAGTGAAAACGTAACTCCAGCAGACCGGCCAGCCTGAACGCACTCCACCTTCCTGCTAGCCAGGCTGCAGCCCACAGCCCACAACCCACAGCACTGCTGCTGCCAGCCATGACACCCCGCTCTGCTCACCGGTGCGTATGCGAAGGCCACAATCATGAGCAGCGCCCCGCCCAGGTCGGTCAACGTGCCAGTCACCCATAGCCCGGAGCGCAGGTACAGCAGCACCGTTTGACGGTTGAGCACCAGCCGGGGCAGGTTGCGTGTGGCCTGCTTCTGCAGCACCTTGCCTGCATTTGCAGTACGTCATGCTTGCGGACTGTAATGTGCAAGTTTGTGGGCGACAAAGGTGGTGGTGGTTCCGGCATGGCAGGGTGGAATGTCGCCAAGCTGGTCGGTAGTGACCAGAGCACCCACCAATATTGTTACCGGCAGCAGCCAGCACTGTTATAAGGATGGCGAACCACATGTTCCCGATGTTGCCCGATAATGTATGGGTGGGCTTAGTGAGGGGCCAACTTTACAATCGCCATCCCGCAACGCCCTTCCTGCCTCCGCTTATCATCCACGCATAGGGCAATATCCACTATCAAGACTATTTGCATGCATGGATGGAGGCAGCGGCGGGCGCAACAATTCTTGAAACACTCGCTGTCACCTCAGCGAAGCAGAGGATATACGATATGGTCTCGGTGGACGGGTTTGTAATTTTGATAGCGGTGGTCAGAGTGTACCCTTCGTAAGCCCTAAGGCGCCTCGCATGCGCGCAGGCATTGGGGGAGGCAACGAGCAACGACCCAACCTGACCCACCTGGCGCATGGATCTGGGTCTAAACGTGGTCTTACCCTGTCCATTTTCCTGGTACTGGGCCCCTATACATCCTCCTCACCAGGTGAGCAACGGCCCCTAGTGCTGGAGCTTACCGTATGTTAAGCGAACTACCGGTACTTGCCCCTGGACACGTGGCAAGTGCAGCGCCCCCCACCCCACTCTCGTTACCTTTTTGTCCCCCCACCCCGCGCACTACCCCACCTGCAGCACCTCCAGCGCGAAAACGACTGAAGCACCCCAGCGTCGGTGCTACCCCACCTGCAGCACCTCCAGCGCACTACCCCACCTGCAGCACCTCCAGCGCGAAAACAACTGAAGCACCCCAGCGTCGGTGCTAACCCACCGGAAGCACCTGGGCCACAAACCTTTTGCAGTAATCAAGAGAGGCCAGGGTCCGAACAATAACCAGTTAAAAATTTGAAATATGTGGAAATTTATAAGAAATGTCATAATTTTTAAACCTTAACAGCCCTTCAGCACATATCTGTCTCATTGGCTCTGGGGACTGGGGTGCACCCAGCCCGGAGCATTCCGCATCGCGTCGCTTACCAAGAAGATTTATGCCTGCAAGAAGCTGCAGTATGCGAGGCTTGTCAAGCTCCCGTTGAGCAGCCCAGCCCTAGGTGCTGTCGAGCTTTCTTGTTATCAGGCGCAAGCCATGCAGGAGCATGACCTGGAACCAGTATGTAGATGGCGTATAGCATCACCACACGCCTGTTCAAGGTTGTGCTTTAGCAGGGTGGCAAGCCCCGAAACCAGCTGCTCGGTTCCCGCCCATGGACACGGCTACACGCTCCTGGACAACATGCGACAGAACTGCTTCGTCGGCAGCAACACGACACACGCACTCGTTTTGCCAACATGGTACACGCACTCGTTTTGCCAACATAATACACGCACTATCAACCCGCGCCAATGCTACATGCAGTAACCCAAACGGCACGCACCGGCGCAGCAGCACACACGGGAGCAAGCTAGCACACCAGCCCACATGGCCAGGTGGACACCAGGCCAAGACCCGCAACACCTAGCACGCCCCTGGCAGTAGCTCTGGTCTGTCTTCGGGGTGCTACAACAAGTATTCTGTCGCATGCGTCGACAAGGAAACCTGCCAGGCTAAGGCAGCCTGACCAGGATGCTGACCGCTGGGCCCGATCCCGGGACTGCCGCGTTGCGCCCGGGCCGCCACAGCCGGCTCTCCCACCTCTCCAACGGGTTCATTCTAACATCCCTCGGTACAATGCCACACAACGCGTGTCATGGAATGCATCAACGCGATTCCTGAAGTGTAAAAAGAAACAAAACCGTAAAGCCAGCGCCCACTGCCGTTCCATGCACCGACCGGCGCGCCACCGAGGTAGACCGCAGCAAAGAATTGCAGCTGCTTTGATACGACGATGTGGTGCAGCCTGAACCTCAACCCACCGCATCGAGTCGAGCCGCAACGACCGGCCCCGGACTTGCTCAACCGTGGATAACTCAAGCAACTCAACTGACGGGCTCTGCGCCCCGCTCCTCTTTCACCCCGGACATAGATGATGTGTGCTACCACAACTCGATTTGCTCTACCCCCGCATTTACTGCTGTTCGGCGTGCGTGTACAGTCAGTACAAGGACGCAATCGTACATTATCACAGGGTGGCCACATCGCACTGTGTGGCTCACCAAGGCGTGCTCCTCCGCTGCCGAACAACGGCCAACACGACCGCTTGCTTGCTCCCACCCCAGCCTTGCATGACGACATGACCAACGTGCGCCACAGTATAGATCCTACATGACAAATTTAGGTAACGCTTCAACGCCTGCCGGTGTGCTGGCATGCTGTGCGCCGGACAAGAGGCGGAGAGCCACACTGTCTCCTGGCTACCCCTACTGCGCTAGCCGCATGCTTTATCCCATGCAGACTCTGCAGCGCGCGTGTTGTACGGCAAACGGGGACGCTGCAGGTTTGCTCGCCAGCACACGTGTACAGCCAGGTCCCAGTCATGACGTATTCCCACACCCTTCCCCTTCGCCCACACTGCCCTCTGCCCTTGCACTGCCTCGCTGCTGCCTACCCGCCTCCTCACTGGCCCTGCAGCCCCCGCAGCCACGCCCCCGCCCCCTCACTGCCCCTGCAGCCCCCGCAGCCATGCCCCCACCTCCTCACTGCCCCTGCAGCCCCCGCAGCCATGCCCCCACCTCCTCACTGCCCCCCGCAGCCACGCCCCCGCCCCTCACTGGCCCTGCAGCCCCCGCAGCCATGCCCCCACCGCCTCACTGCCCCCCGCAGCTACGCCCCCGCCCCCTCACTGGCCCTGCAGCCCCCGCAGCCATGCCCCCACCTCCTCACTGCCCCCGCAGCTACGCCCCCGCCCCCTCACTGGCCCTGCAGCCCCCGCAGCCATGCCCCCACCTCCTCACTGCCCCCCGCAGCCACGCCCCCGCCCCCTCACTGCCCCTGCAGCCCCCGCAGCCATGCCCCCACCTCCTCACTGCCCCGGCAGGCCCCCCAGCCACGCCCCCACCTCCTCACGCAGTGGCAGCTCGTGGAGCGCCCCCTCCGCGCCGCCCCTTGGCGCCCCATGCGCCACCAGCCACTGCAGTGCAGGCAGCGGTGCACGCGACCATATAGCTGCCGCCAGCGCGCCCTCCCGGGGGGACATCCCCAGCCGCGTTAGGCACTCCAGCATGCCGCGGTCGCCATGCACGGCCGCGTTGGCGTACATGGCCCCCTCGAGGGTTAGATGAAACCACCCTCACGCACGCCCATCTCCACCACTACCTCCATCGTCGCCTCGCAGCCCGTGGCGGCGGCCCGGCGGCGCCCCCAGGGCACACCTTGGGTAGCGTCGGGAAGCAGCTCCCGAACCGCGACCAGCACTTGGTGGGGGTGACGCGCCTCCGCCACTGCAAGGCAGTAGGCCGGATCATTGCCCCCGCCGGCGGGCCAATCGAGCCCTGCAGGCCACCCCGCCGCCGCCAGCAGCCCCAGCGCCTCCACCAAGCGTGCGCTGTCGCCAGCCTTGAGGCACGGCCACGACGCCACAGCCCCTACGAGGCTGTCGTGCTGTCCCCGGGGACAGCACGCCTCCAGCAGTCACCGCACCATGGCCAGGTGGTCCCGCTGGAAGGCTGCCCCGAAGCACCCGCCGTGCCCCCAGGGTATCCAGCCTGCCGCAACGACGCGGCAACTGGGACACTGCCAGATGCTACGGCAGTCTTCAGCAGCGTGGCTGACAGGTCCGCCCAGCCCCAACCCGCAGCAGGCCCCTGCCCCTGCTGACACGCTATCAGCTGCATCGCCTCCAGGTTGCCACACGCCGCTGCTGCGCGCAGCGCATGCTGGCTGCCCGCTGCCCAATGCCGCACCCCGGCCCGCCAGCCACAGCAGCTTTGCTGTGCTGTCCATTGCCGACGCTGCCGCTTCGCACAGCACCAAGGCGCTGGTCCACACCCCGGCGTCCTCCGCGGGTGGCAGGTAGCCCCCCTCCTGCTCCAGCCGCTGGATGAAGCACAGGTCCGCCTGGCGCACCACCGCTGCCAGGGCCGCAGCAGTGCGCCATGGGAAGCCGCGGTCCCGCAGCCAGGCCAGCCGGGCCAGGTCGCCCGAGGCGGCGGCGGCGGCGCACACGGTGAGGTGCTTCACGGTGATGCGGCAGCCGTGGCTCTTGTCCAGGATCCATTCCATCTTGGCTAGCGCGTCGGCGGTGGGCAAACTGGCCGCCGCAGCCATCATGTTCCGCCACCCCCACTGCCGCAGATCCACGTAGTTCTCCCAATCCCACTCAACACCATCCGGATGAGGCCCAAACCCGTCGATGTTAAGCGCACGTTCCTCCAGAACCGTCAGCAGTTGCTGCCCCACCGCTTCCCACGCCGCCTGCAGCCCCGCCAGGTCGCCCGAGCGCACGCGTGTGTCGTGAAAAGCGATGCGAGGCGCGCTAACTCAGTATAAAGCAAAAGGCAGCCATGAGCTGCAAAGGTTATATGTCCACTGTCCACTATTTCAAACTGAGCAGCTCATAACCCTGGTAGCTACGTTAAAAGTGACCTTTTGCAAGGACGACTAGGCACCGTTCCGGGGTCTCTTACCAAGTAGGTTCATGCCTATAAGAAGCTGCGTTATGGGATGCTTGTCAAGCTCTCGTTGAAGGCACCGTTGACAGCACTATGTCGTGTTTCTTTGGTTTATCGGGCGCAACAGACACTGACCCAGCACTAGTGTATAAAGCGTAAAACAAAACAGATAGCTGGTCATGCTTGTGCACGCGCAATTATTGGTCAGCCCCGAAACCAGCCGTTCTTGCAGCGCGCGAGTTGGAACTGCCAACCTGGCAGCACAGGCGCAACCTCCGTGCCAAAGCTGTTCTGGGTTGTGCGAGATGGCATAGCACTGTGGAACTGTGGAACAGGAGTTTCCTGTACGGACTGCGGCAGGTACCTCCGTGAACTTGCGGTTTGCGCAAAGGCTCCCATGGCGCACGTATGGGTGCAGGACTGCAGGTGTATGCAGGCGGGTGCAAGGCTTCGACCCAGTAGCCAGTGTAGGCTATGCAGGGCGGGGGCAGCCTCAGATGGCACGTCTGGTTGTAACCGAACGATGAAGCATGAACCTGCGTTAACAGGGGTGCCCTCACAGGGTGCCCTCCTGAGAATATGCCCTCCTCCCTGTGCACAACAGCCCTGTCCAAAGTGTGCATCATGCAATATGCTGCTGTTTCACAGTGAAACTGAATATACCGTAGGAGGCTTGCAAGAAGCAGACACCCTGCACGCTGTGTCCTGTGCGCTGTGTGCCTGGTGTGTGCAAACTGCAGGTGCTGTCATCCCAACGCCGCCCTTGCTGTGTTCCAAGCGTCTCAACGTCTCATTTATCATGTCAATTTGTTACAGCTGCTGATTGTTCCCACCTCAAGCCACCTCACGTGCCAAAGCCCCACAACACCGCCGGAAGACTGCCGTGCGTCATGGCCGAAGGCAGCGCAGCGTGCGTCACGAAGGCAGCGCAGCGTACGGCACGGGCCATTCTGCATGCTCGGGGACCACACGCGACATGACTGCTTCACCAGCAGCAACACACCACACGCACTCAATTTGCCGATATGGTACACGCACAACCAACCCGCGCCGCGCCACCCAAACGGCACGCACCAGCACGGCAGCACAGCATGGCAGCAAGCCCCCGCACACGGCCAGGTGGACACCAGGCCAAGACACGCAACACCTAGCACGCCCCCGGCAGTAGCTTTGGTCTGTCTTCGGATTGCTACAACAAGTATTCTGTTGCATGCGTCGACAAGGAAACCTGCCAGGCTAAGGCAGCCTGCCCTGAATGCTGACCGCTGGGCCCGATCCCGGGACTGCCGCGTTGCGCCCGGGCCGCCACAGCCGGCTCTCCCACCTCTCCAACAGGACAACACGATCACTTTAATATCCCTCGGTACAGTGCCACAGCGCGTGTCATGAAATGCGTCGACCCGACTCCTGAGGTGTAAAAAGAAACAAAACCGTAAAGCCAGCGCTCACTGCGGTCCTGTGCATGGCCCGACTCGCCACAGCAAAGAATTGCAGCTGCTTTGGTACGACGTTGTGGTGCAGCCTGAACCTCAACCAACCGAATTGAGCCGAGCCGCAACGCCAGGCCCCGGACTTGCTCAACAGTAAAAAGCTGTTTGTCCAACACCTACCAGTGAAGCAACCCAACTGACGGGCTCAGCGCCCCTCTCCTCTCTCACCCTGAACGAACCTAAAATGTTGCATGTTGTTACTATCCCGTTTGCGCTACTATGCCATTTACTGCTGCTGTTGCTGCTGCTGCTCAGAAGTGCTGGTGCTCGCAGCCCCCGGCGCCTGGGCCTGCGCCTGCTGCTGCGGGTACGGGTGCGTGACGTACCACGAGGCGCAGAAAGAGCGGAAGTTGGAGGGCAGCACGCGAAGCAGCAGGTACCACCACAGCGCCACAGGAACAGCCGCTATGAGCGTGGTCTTGAGGCACGGCCCGCCCTCCGCCAGCAGGTTGGAAGCCACCAGGAACGTCACGCCTGTGGGGTAAGCACGGGGAGGGAGGGAACAGGCACGAGGACTGGGTGAATGGTGAGGTCGTGAATAGGGCTAGGCCATAGAGGGAAGTAGAGGCCGGACGCTTGCGCGCTGCTGTGTTGTGCGTGTCTCGGAGGGTGCCCCGTGCGTTGTGCACGGCCGTTCCGACACCATCCAGGCACACAGTGGCCGCGCGGACTGCGCAAAGTACTTTGTTGCTGACAAAGGCGTAGCAGGACAGCGAGGGTCCACTTTAGCATTGGCAGCGTCGAATGTCGACAGCGGCACCACATGGGGAAGGCCGGGGAACTGGTTTCGCAGTCGGCTCCGACTAGCAGGCGACGGTTCACCATCAGCCCCCAAGTGCGTGACCCCTACTGATGACTCTCAAGTTGTAAATCCCGCGCGCTTTCGCGAGCTACGGGTTTTGGGTCTGGGAGAGATGCACTTGCCTGAGGCCAGGACCACTGGGCGCTTCTGCCACCAAGGAACTTGACGCTGGTAGTGCCACCAGTTGTCATCAATGTTGTTGTTAGCGTTAGAAGAGCTGTCAGCTGCGTTCTGCTGCTGCTGTGTCGCAGCGGGCTGGGGCTGGGATGCTTCCGCACTCTGGAACGCGTGGACAGCCTGGAAACTGCGCCTTGGACGAAGCGTCAAATGCGATGATGAGGAGAGGTCGCAGCTCCTTCGGCCAGAGACTGAGTGGTGAACGGAGGTCGCTGTCCTCAGGCTAGCCATAGCAGCGGACTCGACGCAAGTACACTCAGGTAGTAATATAGTATGTTGCGGGCTTATTGCAGGCCTCGGGGTGCCAATGGAGAAGTGCGTCAGAAGCGTCGGTGGGTGCGTTGAAGCCTCCGACGGTGCAGTTGTTTAAATCAGACAAACGCAGAAAAGTTCCCGCTCTTGTGAACAGCACACAAAATGACTCCACCGTCCGTCACCGAGTCCCAGCCCGATTTTCCATGGCCCCCGTGCTCCATCGTGGTGCTCCCATGCGGCTAACCGCAATGATGCGGAAGCGCGCCATGGTCTTTCAGTGGACGAAAGCAAGATACTAAATGAATACATTTTGACCTGGTCAATAGCCGACTGCTTGCTGTCCGGCATTGGCTCCGACATTGCGCTCTGGTGCTCGTGACCACTTCCCGTGCAGTCGCCCTCGGCTCGGCAGAAGGATTTGGCAGCCTCTCCGGGCATCATTTGCCTCGCTGCATGACCGCTCGCGGTGAGTTGCTCCTGGGTCATTCCCTTCCGGCGTGGGGCACGCGCAGCTGTCCTCTAGGGTGCGTTCGTTTGGGAGCCAGGGGCAGGTATCCCACTCGCACAGCAGTCACCGCAACACCATGAGTGGACTATTTATGACGCTGTCCAGTGTCACCCCAAACTGTGTCGGATAGCAGAAGCTGTGTGGGCGTTACGCTGTCGGAACGGGTCGTGGGAGGCGACGTGTGGGGTCGGTGCAAAGACAGCCGCATTTCGGCCTGCCCTTCGTATCCATGCCCGGCTGCTGCCAATCTACAGCTGTTCCAGCACAAGCTTTGTTGCCGGTCGACACTTGTCAATGGGGCCTTCGCTGTTGCACATGGTTGAGGGCAAGGCGCGGTTTGCGGCCAAGGGCCTAGGCGTGCTGGATGGTTGCGCAGAGTGCACGCTTGAGAGGCACGAGCACGCGCGTGGCACTTTTCCCAACCAATGGTTACAATACCCAACGGCACGCTGCACCACACGGCCCCACCTACCAAGTAGCTGGCCGTCCTTTACAATGCGCGCATTTGTACACAGCGCGCATTCCGTGTGCTAGGTTGGTTGGGGCCACACACCGTCAGCACACTGCCCCGTCCCGGGCCGGCCCCCGCCCTCCACCCTTCACACGCCAGCCGCCTCCACCTCCGCCACCTCCCGCACCTTCGGCGTGCTGCTGGCCTGCCTGCTGCTGCTGCTGGGCCTGGGGCTGGGGCTGCTGCTGCTGGCGCCCGAAGGGTACAGGCACGGCACACCGCACGCGTGAGTGCAGAGCGGAGGCATGGGGGCGGCGGCAGGGGGGCGCGGAGCGGGGCCCTGGCCATGCGGTGGCACGCAGCAGCACCAGCAGGTGCATCCGGTACCTTCTCCCCTCATTCAATCGGCAGTACATGCACCCGTACACAAGCACGGAAGCAAGCCCAAGCAGCAGCCACCAGGCTCCTGGCGCCCCCACTCCGCTAATCGTCCCACTGCCTGTCCTCCCGTCACCCGTCCGACGGCCCCCCCATGCATCCCCCCGCAGCCACCTGATCCACCAGAGTCTTCTCGGCGGCGCGCACGGCAGCGGCTCCCATCGCGAGCAGCACCAGCGGGAGCTGCGGCGGCAGCACGTGTGCGTGGCTGAGGGTGGGTGGAGCAGGATGCGGGGAGGGGAGGGGAGGGGAGGGGAGGCAAAAACGCATACTCCACAGCAGGGTCAAGAGCACTGGGCGATGTCATGCGCGGTTACTAGGTAGGTAAGCGACCGAGGCTGAAGCTGCTCGCCAAGCTGCTGACTTCTGCACTCTCATCTTGTATGCATATTGGCGGAAGGTGGGTGTGAGTTGGGAGTTGCGAGGCGCTGAGGCGAAGGGGCCATGGACGGTTTCCTTTGGGGCACATGCATGGCTTATCTGTGCAAGGAGTCTTAAGGAAACCTAGATTTCGAGGACTAAGAAGCTACCTGAGGGAGGACGAGCGCCGGGATTAGGGGATCTGCGGAGGGTTGCGGAGGTTGGGTGGAGTGGGCAGCACATCTGGCGTGGCGGGGAGTGGGTGGGGTGGGGCCGTGCGGGGTCGGGAGGGGTAAGCGACATGGCCCCGCAACGAACTCTTTGTAGCACGTGCTTGAGTCACGGGGGCAAGGGATGTGCGCCACATGGGTAACCTCAACGAACTGTTGAGCCTTAATGACGAAACAGCCACGTGACGGATGAGGTAGCAGCATGCCGGTATGCGGTATGTGTGCGATGTGAGCTCAAGGTACCGGTGCGGGCAGCCGGGGCACAGCTGCTGTGTGTCCGAGTGGTGCACGAGTGTGTCTTGTGGCTGGCCATGCTTCCCGCTCCTTGCACCGCAACCCGAAGCCTGCCTGCTGTATGCTTCCCCGCCCCCTCCCCCGCAGACCCCCTGCCCAACGTCCCCCAGCGCACCTCGCTCTTTCCCTTCACCTGGGCCTCAGCCAAGGGCAAGGCAGGCGCACAGGCTCTCGCAACCGCAGGCTCACAGGAACAGGCGCGCGACAGCAGCAGCAACAGCGGCAGTATGGCGGCCCTCCGTGACCAGTACTCCATCTGGGCGCAGGTGGGCAGAGGTCCAGATGCGGGGACACAGTAGCCTATCTGGGCGCACGTGGGTGCAGTGCTGGTGGCTGTTGGGTTGGGTAAAGGGCCGTGTGGGGCAAGCTACCACTGGCCGCAATGGGGGTGCAGCTGCTCGCATGGCGCATAGCTGCCGGGTTGGGGGCCGCTGGCGCCCTGCAAGCAGTGCGGCAGTGCATCAGTGCGGCGGAACAGGTTCGGGGCTGCGGGCATCCTGGCATCAGGGCGCCCTGCAAACTGCGGGAAGTACTGCGGCGCACGGTCGAACGAAGCGGGGGACAACTCGGAAGCGTCGGGCAGGACGCCCGTGTAGGAGCGACAGCGCTGCGGTTATAGCGGCAGGCGCGTCGGCAGGAACGAATACGTCCGTGCACCTGACCCACCATCTCCCACTCTGCCGTCACCATGTGGCCACCGCCTGTTGAGGGCGCAGGGCGGCATACGGCCGAGTCAGGCGCATCAGATCCAACCCGCGGGCCACCACACTAAACGAGAAGACCCTACCTTGCTGCATACGTTGCCCAACTACCCCCATCTCCGCTTTGTTCTCCACCCCTACCCTGCTCCCCTTCCCTCCCCCAACCCCCGGGGCACCTCGTGCCGTACACACCACCACCACCACGTATCTGTGCCGTACACACATACCCACGTATCTGCCTTAAGAACAGCCCTGTGCTTCTGCCCCTTCGGCGCCCACTTGGCCTGCTCCTACTCCCTTCCCTTCCACCACCTCTCGCCCCCCAGGCCCGCGGGCGCACCGGCGAGCAGCTCCGCTCCGAGATCGCGCACCTGGCGGCCCGCCACCCGCCCGCGCCCGTGTTCCTGCCGCACGTGACGGTGCTGGGCGACATCGATGGGCCGCGGGAGGAGGTGGTGCGGGTGGCGCGGGAGCTGGCGCAGCAGGTCAAGGTGCGTGTGTGCGTGGGTTGGGGGCGGGGGATGTTGGGTGTTGGGAGTTGGACGACATAGCAGCCGGGTGACACGGAGGTGCTTGAGTTGTGAGTAAACGAAGAAACCGTATCCAGTTCCCCGAAGGGGGGGTTAACGACACCGATATGGCAGCTCTTGGTTGTGCAAGGTGGCAAGGGGGATAGCGCTGTGGGGGGTAACCACACAGTGTCCAAGTATTGGAAACGAAAACGGCGTTATCTATGTCGGGGTGGGAGGGGGAGGGGGAGGGGGAGGTGGATAGGACCACCTGGCGGTCATGCACTCAGCCAACAACAGCGACGTGGCCCCGCACGGCACCCGCTCCTCCTTTGTCTGTCATGTCTTCGACTCCATGCTCCCCACACTCCCCACACTGAAACACTCCCTGCCAACTTCACAGCCCTCCCTCCTTCCTGCCTCCTTCCCTCCCTCCTCCTTCCTCTGCCCTGGTACTGCATGACCCCTCCCCCCCCTGGTCCGGTAACGGGTTGGGATGGGTTCTTTTTTACTGCTTCATAACTACATCATCGAGTTGCAGACTACGTCTGTCTTCCGACCGCTGAACCCCCCTGATCAACTGCAATCAACTCCACCCTGCCGTTTCCCTCCCCCGCTGCAGAAGTACCGCGTCAACTTCACGGGCGTGACCCGCGGGTCGCTGTACTACCAGTGCGTGTACCTGGGCGTGGCCAACGACCAGCCCGTCATGGAGGCGGCAGCGGCGGCGCGGCGCGTATACGGCATGACCACCGGGCCGTACATGCCGCACCTCAGCCTGCTGTACAGGTGCGCGCGCGCAATTGCAGGTTGCGGCGTGGGGTGGTTACGGCACGGCGAAGGGTGCATTTCTGTGCAACTGCGCTGCAGTTTTGCCGTACAGTGTACCGCACAAGACCCCATGTTCGTGCTCACGTGTGCCGTTCCGTCGCCTGCCCGCCCGCAGCGACATGGACGAGTCGGAGCGCGCTAAGGTGGTTGAGTACGAGACGGGTCGGCTGTACGGCGAGGGCTCGGGGTACGACACGCTGCTGGCGGACCCCGGCTTCGAGGTGTCGCACTTCAGCGTGTGGTACACGCCCGTGGCGGACAGGAGCTGCGAGTCGTGGTGCCTGGTGGAGGAGGTGGAGCTGGCGTGAGGGGCGTGCATGCATGTTCCGGAAGCTCAACTTTTAAAAGGATTGGCTTGGACAATAAGCCCTTTTGCCCCGAAAGCGGCGACGTACGCGACGTGATTAGTGGCACCTCAGTTCAATACGAGCCCTTCGGGGCCGTTGGCTGGAGGTGGGACAGGCGTGTCGAGATGGTGTGGTCTTGACGCACCGGGGTAACCTGAGACGTGGTGCGTGGTGATGGTGGTGGAGCTGGCGTGAGAGCGCCTCGGGTTGGTGGCGATTGCAGGGGCACCATGTAAAGGGCGATCAGCAGGGTCGAGTCGTGGGGGCTGGTGCTGGGCTGTGTGCGCTTTCTTTTCTGTGGAAAAGTTTACAGGTTTACTGCGCGTATGGAGCAGCGGTCGGCATTCGCAAGAGCACCGGAGATCAGGGGCGGGGGCCAAGGTAGGCATACCGCCTTGTTGAGCGGCCGAGCACGGCGGTTTGCCCGTTTGGTGGCCAGCTGGGGTTTCGGTAGAAGGATCGCATGCTCCACAGCAGGTAGCATGTGGTTTGTATGGACTCTGCACGCTTGCCGGTAAACGCTGGCCCCTCTTGTAACCTCTGCTACCGTATCTCTTCCCTGATTCTGACGGCAGTAACAGCAAGGCCATGGCCAGACAGCCTGCCGCGCAAAACCTGAGCTAGTCCGCATTCCTTGACTAGCCCCCGCGCCTTGTGCTTTAGTCATTATTTATGCACGTACACAGCGCGGAAGGTAGCACACGCAGCTCGCAGTGCAATTGTGAGGAGATTGACGCTCGAGCCCCTTGAGACTGCGCCAGTACGGTAACCGTACTATCACATCCTCCCTCTGCATGCTGCTCAGGGAAGCTCCCCGCTGCTGCTGCAACGGTAGAAAGGAGACACCTGCCTGTGCGCTGTGCCCCAGGGTCCATGCGCGCCCCCGGAGTTGAGATGCAGCTCACAGAAGGACTACCGTAGTCACCATCCCTCAAGGTAAACCGCGCGCCCTGCCCACCAAGCCGCACTCATCACCACGGGCACTGTACAACCACATGAATGAGCAATAAGTAGTCCACAGGACCAGTCTGCCCGTGCTGTGCACTTCAAAAAGCACAGGCTCGCACCGCTCCACTGCCACATGCTGGCTCTCGTCTCGGGACCACCAGGGGAGCTCCCCTGGGGACCACAGCACAAGGCCCTGACCTGAACCACGCTCGGAAAAATGCCCTAATACGTGCTTTGCATTCCCCTGTGCCGCATCCTGCTGCACAGAGTACACCTCAACAAACGCCAGGGCTCTAATTAAGATGGGCTAGAGGGTATGCCTTGCATACAGTCCATACAGTCCATACATCCTCGGTGTCCATGCAACGGAGCCCCTCGAGGCCCGAGCTAAGGCAGGTGCTCGCCCACGCGGCAGCTATTGCCAATTGCCAAGGCAGCAGCACCTCCAGTAATACACCAACCCCTCTGAAACGAAGCCGTGCCACAACTACAGCAATGCACGCTTCCCACGTACGGCACAAACTGCAGGCGCAACGCTACATGATCACAATTTCTGATTGTGTGGTCGGGACCAGTAAGGATCGTGTGGCCACACCACCTGAAATGTAACACAAAATGCCGAAATGGAGCGAGTTGGGCACAAACTGCAGGCGCAACGCTACATGATCACAATTTCTGATTGTGTGGTCGGGACCAGTAAGGATCGTGTGGCCACACCACCTGAAATGTAACACAAAATGCCGAAATGGAGCGAGTTGGGTCACGGGGATGAGGGCGCCTTGACGAAGGGGTTCTCGATCTGGTCGTAGGGGATCATGTTTTTCCCCTTGACCAGCGACAGGATGACGTCGGGGTTGGCGCGAAGCATCTGAGTCACCTGCGGGGAAGGGAGATGGGGGAGAGAGCGAGCGAAGGACTAGTAAAGCGATCCCAGCAGCAGGCGATGGACAGGTGGGCGCGCAGCATCTGCGTCACCTGAGGAGCAAGCGATATGGGACAGGGCGAACGAAGTACCAAGTAGTAGCGCGCCGTAGTTCCCGCACGCGGCACGCGCCCTCATATCATCTCCCACTCTGCCACCAGCCCACCACCCCTCTGCCTCCCCACACGACCTGTCCACCGCTTCTACAACGATCTCCCACTTCTACTTCCACTTATCCATGATTTCCCCCTCCCTCTGCCCCCAACCCCGCTACTCACGTCGATGCCGGGCATGATCCTCCGTGCGTCCTCCAGCGCCATCTCGAAGCACTCCACGTCCAGCACCACCGGGAACGTCTGCGCGAATCTGTAAAAGGGGGGCAACCGCAGAGCGGTCCAAAGGGCGGGGGAAAGGGAGCAGATCAGCGCGGGCTAGGTGTCTGGGAGAACCCTGTGTGCGTTGCTACGGGTAAGCAAAGGCAGGCGGTGGGGAGGTGGAGACAGGGGGCGCTGCTTGGGTTCCAGGGGAGCCCAGGATGCGAAGCGGGGCAACGGTACTGGTGGCCGCCACATGTGCCCCCGCCCCCTCCCTGCGGCGCCCCTCCTCCGTGTACGGCAGCCGGTCAGCCAGTGACAGGTGTGGGTCCAGCCCTCCGTGCCCTTGGCTCGCAACCATCGCCTGACCAGTGCAGCACCACCCAGGTCCGCCTAGTCGCGTAAGGGTGCGTTCACATATGCGCGACAGCGTGAGAGTAATTGCAGTTTCGGTCACGGTCAATGTCTGGTCAGCACACTCGGGGCCCCCGATTTCAGTCACGCCTGCACCATTTCAGTCACGGCGACCATTCCCTAGTTTCAAATCTGGGGAATGAGACTATCGAAGTTTTGCGAGACCGAAAGACGGTCTCTGGGAGTTTTGTCACGCGCGACTGAATTGAGTTACGGTCACCCTGTGACCGAAACTCGCATCTGTGAACGCACCCTAACGGCTGAACTTCATGTGGTGCAACCCCCTTGCACCCCGCCCCCTGTCCTCCTTCCCGTCCCTGCCCTCCCCCCAGTGCGACCCGCTGCTTCGTCGTCCTACCGGGCCCCCAACACACACCCCTCCCCCACACACCTGTCCACGTTGATGTCTTTCCCCCCGCTCTCCACATAGCTGGTACAACACACATTAGGTGAGTAGGCCCCCGTGTGTGCTGTCGGGCGTTGTCCCGTGTTTCGAGCCCTCCCGTGGCCAAGGCCCAAGAGGCCGTCGCTGTGTCTCCGTGGCTGTGTCTCGGTCCGCTTATGGGCCCCCGGTTTTTGCCCACAGTGTAACTCTGGATCACACACTACCAGTTTCCCCCCTCTCCCACGCTCACACCTGTCCACGTTGATGTCTGGCAGCAGCTGCCGCAGCCGCCCCGCAGCCGCCGCCACGTGCCCCATGTCGTCGTCCAGCAGCAGCGTCAGCCGGTTGTTGATCATGAGCGACAGGTCGGCCTGCACATGTATAACACGATTGACAATCCTTGGCGTAGTCCTTGGTGCACGAGACCAGGGCCATGCGGGGCAGGGCGTGGCATGGCAGCAGTGTGAGGCGGTTGTTGGCCATGACCGACACGTCGGCCTGCGCACGGATGTGTGGCAAGCAGGCCACTACCGGCACAGTACGGTGTGTGTAGCCAAGCTAATTACAAAAGCCGAATGGGTCTTGGACAGTACGGTGTGTACCGCACGGTGTGTACGGTTCCGTACGGTGTGTACTGCCGGCACGGCACGGTGTGTACGGTGTTATACAGCGTGTACTGCGGGCACGGCACGATGCGTACTGCGCAAGGTCAGGTGAGCATGAGCAGCAGTGTGGCGGCAGCAGTGTGCACCAGGCATCCCCGCAGGTAGATAGGGCCGTACTACCGGTAGAGCATGTATGCCGCGCTGCATGTGTGGATGGATGTGTGAGGCAGGGCACGCCGTTCCATGATGCGCTCCGCACCCGACTGCCGGTTTCCTCGCGCGTAGTCGCACACAGCGCACACACCTCGCAACCCATGAGAGGTGCGTTCGTGGCAGCTGGGGTTAACCTATTGTATTGCGGCCCCTGCTACATAGAGTTTTACCCGATCACCGTACCCTGCACTGCCCATACCCCGCCGTGGGCACTACTGCCTCTCACCAGGCCTCGCATGCGTGTGCATGCACGCACGGGGATACGGCACGATGCTGTACACTGCCGAGTCATCAGGAGCCGCCTACGCATCTTGCCTACTGCCGGGTCCCTCATCATGCCTCCCTTGCCCCTCTCCCTGGCTACTCTGCCCGCCTCCGCCCTCCCTGGAGCCGCAGCAGCCGCAGGGCATACCGTACGACACCGTGCCGTGCGGTGGTGGGAGCAAGTGAGCATGGTGAATATACCCTTGCCGCTGCAACGAAGTTTCCCCACCCCCCGCACTTTGGTACCCAGCCCCGCAGCCCCCCGCCGCGCCCCCCGTCAAACCCCTCCTGGCATCCCCACCTGCGGGAAGGTCTCCTTGAGCTGCAGCAGCCGCAGCGCCACCTCCCCCGTGTTGGCGGCCAACCGGGCGACCAGCTTGGCGGGGGCCTGGGGGCCGAGGACGGAGAAGGGAGGGGGAGGGAGGGGAGGGGGAAGGGAGCGGAGAGGTGTGACAGGGTACCCAGCAGGTGTGCGTGTTGGCGGCAAGCCGGGCGACAAGCTTGGCGGGGGCCTGGGGCAGGAGGAGCAGAAGGGGAGGGGATGCTGGGATCTAGGTATGGGGTCATGGAGCAAGTACATCCGATGGGGCTGGGCACAGGCAAACGTGTGGTAGGGGACGGGGTGCGGCAGCGCACCAACGTGCACACCCGCTTTGACCGTTGGACCAAACGCATGCCATGCCCGTAACCCACGCCTAACGCACCCTCAACCCACGCCTAACCCACGCCCCGGCACACACCCCAATGGAAGCGCGCTGTTGCCCCCCTCCTCCGTCCCACCGCTGCCAGGCGTGCCTGCAGGCATCTAGCCCTTGCATCGCCGACCCCACCTTTGCCAGGCGCGCCTCCAGCCCGGGCAGCAGCGCCCCCAGCTGCTGCAACCGCCCCTCTAAATCGGCATCACTCAGACCCAGCTCGTCGGCGGCAATGCGCTGGGACGGGAGGGGAAAGGGGGGTTTAAGCGGTCGGAAGACAGACAGGGGAAGGGGGGGGGGAGGACGAAGGTGCAAGGAGGATGCACAAGCGGTTTCTGGGTATGCCGTGTGCGCTCTTGACAGGTGCCGCCCCTGCGGGCCAGCCTCGATTACCGGTGCATTGCAATGCAATACGGCGACAGGTAGTGCTCAGACTCCTGTCACCAACCGAAGCCGGCAACCGGCCGGCAGTGACCCCCGTCCCGCACACGCCCACCGCAGGACCGCCGCACATTGCGCGCACACCCCAGGACTGCCTTGGCGAGGCTCACCCGTGTCCCTGATCATGCGCCCCCTCCAGCCCCAACACAGGCCCTCTCGGCAGGCGCCCTTCCCCCTAAACACCGCTTGCCATCGCCCAGTGCAGTGCGGCTGGCTGCTTTGCCTCCCTACCGCCGAAACCCCCTCCCTCCTGCAGCCGGCCTTCGCTCTACAACCCACCCCTGGACATGCCCCCTCACCCACATTGCTAAACGGCCTACAGTGGCCCCCGCCTCGCATACCGGCATGCCCACCCGAGGGCCCCCCAGATCCGGCTCAACCGTATCCCTACCGTCACTATATGTGCCCTTTGCCCTTATATACATCGCGGTTGCTCCCCGTATGTATACACACACCGCTTTCCGCCCATCCCCAATTCCGTCTGAGTCGGCCCCCCCTCGGGCGCCTGGCAGAAGATTCAAACCGCTTGCCAGCGCCCACTGCCCAGTGCAGTGCGTCAGTCGCCGCCCTACCGCCGAAACCTTCTCCCTCCTGCTGCCAGGCTTCACTCCACAACCCATCCCTAGAGATGCCCCTTCACCCCAAGTGCTACGCTGACGCCTTCCACGTTTTGCGCGTGCCCCCACTGCTATAGCTACTCCCCAGCCCCCGCAGCTTCCGCCCTGGCCCGGACACTCGGCCCGCCTCAAGCTGGGGCCCTCTCCAGGCCCCTGTTCCCCCTGCTGCCGGCCCCCCTGCCCCACCCTGAAGAGGCATCCCCAGCCCTTGCAGCGTCCCTGTGGGTTAACAAACTGCCAAATGTTGTCGCCCCCTCCCCCCCACACGCCCTCAGTCCGGACCCCCGGGCCCACTACAACCTTCGCGCGTTCACTGGTGAACTCGCCTCCCCCCGTCGCCCCCACCCCCGGCCCCCCCCGCCCCACCTTGATGAGGCGCAGCTTGAGGTCGTCGTTCCACATCACGTTGCGCTCGTTCATTTGCCATCCGAGCTGTTGGCAAAGACGTGCAGGCAAAGGGGAGGAGCGACAGGGGGGGAGGGACCGGGTCAGGAGCATGTGGTGTGCGGCACGGTGCGGGGGCAGGGCAGGTAGGAAGGCACGTGGCGGTGGCGCGCGCCGTGGGTTGGGGCCGCGTGTGCGGCAGGCACGGTGATGGCCGTGGGTTAAGAAGGTCATGATGGGATGTCAATGGTCGTTGCATCAGCGTTGCGCTGGGACGCCCCCGGGTGGGTGAGCGCCTGGCATGGCAGAGCGGGGGTGCCGGTTCGCGTGTAACGCCAGCTGGGAAACAGCGACCGGTTCAGCACTCGTCATGCTGCAGGGCAGCCCGTTCGCTGATGGCTTACATCATATGCATTTCAACTTACCCCCCATGGGGTTTGCGTTCGCCCGCTGCTGGATGCCTCACGCTCGTCGTCGTCCGATGGAGACCGGAGGGGGGTGAAGACATGCTCTATCGTCGCCTTTTGACGTTTGCCATCTGAATCGTTGTATTGAAATGATTCGATAACTCGCCCTGCGCTGCCCTCCGCTGCAGCGCTGCGAGCGGTAGCGACTGGGCGACGTCCATCGCTTGACCTTCCCACTAGCAGAGCTGACCGGCAGGGCGCAGAGCTGCACAAACAAAAGCACGAATCTATAAGATCATGTTGGTGTTACAGTTGCATGGGGCTGTGAGCTGTGACCCATCCGACCCTAAGGCACCTGGCCGACGCCTGGGTGCCGAGGTGCACTTGGGCAGGACGCATGGCGTCGCGAAAATACTTGCTTACTGTGCTTCTGTGTATGTGCAACAACACTTGGCCTTAGAGGCTGGTGCCTGGAATGCCCAAGCGGGAGCAGCAGAGCCCTCCTCGGTTCAGTGCAGTACACGGCGAGGTACGGCAGCCAACAGCGAACAGAGGCCCTGCACACAAACGGTGTGCCAGGTTGATGACACAGACCATGACAGAATCCCTATAACGGGCAGGTTGCAGTGGCCTTTGCACACCCACAGACTCATGGAGGCTACAAAAGGTGCGCGCTGCGCGGTTCGGAACGTGGCAAAACCACTACGGGACCTGGTGCGAATGAGCCGCAGCGCTGCAGTGGCATCACAATTCCATGGCAACATAACGAAGAGCGTCTGTGACGCGAGACTGGCTTGTGTACACGCGGGGCCATGGCCCTGATGTACGGTACTCACCCCCAGACATGACATGACCCACGGGACCCATCACCCATCACCCAGCGTGAGGGAAGTGCTAATGCCACAAGTAAATCTCGTATGGAATTTACACATAGTCATATCAGTACAACGGCAATGCAGGAACTCACGCGGCAACTGCTGGCAATGTCGCGCGTGCACAAACTCTGCGAGCGCGTAAAGCGCCGCGAGGCAAGCCACTCAAACTATTTCCCCCACGATGATGAAGTTTGTCGAGCTGCCAAGGCCGACGTGGAGGCAGGCCTGCGCATGAGCAAAACCCTGGACCGGCTCGAGACGCTCTACAACCTGTGCCAGCGGGAGGTCCCAGATGAGCTCATACGGGAGGTTGTGCGAATGAACCGCCCAGATACTACACGGGGGGATGCGGACACCGCGGTGCCTGCTGCTTCCGGTGCAACTGCGCCAACGGCCCTTGACAACGGCGGGTGAGGCCTCGGGAGCGAGCCCATGCCAATAGCAGCAGGTCGAAAGGCTGCTGGCCACCTGGTCCGCACCAGCAATACTAGTCGTCCCAGATGTGATGGCGTATATGCAATACCGGCAGTCCTGTAGGGAGCGGGAGTTTGGAATAGGGTGGGGAGTCTGGGAAGGTTACACGGTAGCAGATGTGAGGGTGTGAGCTGGGCCTGCCTGGTGCTCTGCACACAAACAGCCTGCTGGGCAACCAGAGAACGCAAGAACCCTGGTGACATGCGAAGCACATGGACTACCGGCCTACCGCACTGCAGAGAAGAGTGCTAATATGTTGCATACCTGGGGCGCACTACCTTCGTAAATGCACGCACCAGCAGTCGCTGCTTCCCCGGCAGGCTTGACCCAGCAGGACGCCCCCTGTTATGACCCCTCTCATCAGCACATGGTACAACGCTACAAAGCACCATTCCTTTGACACCAATACCTCCCCTGTTCCCATTCTGCTTCTTCCACCCGCACCTCTCCCTGCAGGGCCCCGCTCACCCCTGCCAAGCAGCGCGAGGGCAAGCCAAGCACGTACACGCCACAGCAGTCGAAGAGGGCACGCTCAGCAGCAGCTGCTAGTGCCGGCGACACGCAGCCAAAGAGGGCGCGCACAGCAGCAGCAGCAGCTGCTGCCGGGGATGGCAGCAACACACAGCCAAAGGCAGCGCCTCTGCAGCTATCCGAGCCCCCGTTCGTGCACGAGCTGCTCGCCTGCCAGGCCGCCATGGGCTTTGGGACGCACGCCGGCGACGGTGGCGACCTCTGCGCCCAGGAGCAAAGCGCCTACCAGGCCCTCATGCCTCACGGCAAGTACAAGGGGAAGCCCCTCGCCAGCATTCCTGACGACTACTACAACTGGATGAACTACAAGGCCAGCAACTATTGGACCACGGAGTCCCACACTCCTGACCCCAAGAAGGTGCACCTACTGATGGACCTCATCCTGGTGGGCCGTGTGGAGGTGCTGCCCTGCCCGTGGGGCAATGATGTGCTGGTGGTGGAGACAACGGTAGAGGGCAGTGGCGGCGGCGGCAGCAGCAGCAGTGGTGGCGGCGGCGGTCGCGGCGGCGGGGGCAGCAGCGGCGGCGGCAGCGGCAGCAGCAGCAGCAGCAGCAAAGAGCGGAACTTGGTCGCCTCGTACCTCGCAAACACCATGTGCAGCCAACCGCCCCAGACCTTCGACCCCCACCCCGCAGAAGCTGATCGACCGCCAGGCCGCCATGTGCTTTGGGGCGCACGCCACCAGCACCAAACTGTGCAAGGAGGAGGCGAAGGCCTACAAAGAAACTATGGGCTTTGGGAGGTACAGATCAGTGCTGCGGTCGCGCGTGGAGGAGGGCTACCTCAACTGGATGAACGACAGAGAGCGCGGCTTCTGGGACGCCTCCGAGCGGAAGCTGCAGCTGCTGCGTGGCCTGCTGCTGGTGGGTCGCGTGCGGGTGGCGTGGCATACGGAGGACGAGGGGAGGCTGGTGGTGCGTGCGATGCAGTCGGACCGTGCGGCGGCAGCGGGCGGCAGCGGGGGCAGCTGCGGCGGCGGCAGCGATGGCGCGTCTGGGGCCACCAACAGCTGGCGGCGGATGGAGCTGGCTACGCGGCTGGCCATAGCCGTGGTCAACCAGCAGGAGGGCGCGGTGCCAATGGAGGAGCGG
This sequence comes from Chlamydomonas sp. KOR1, assembly GCA_036984285.1. Taxonomy (NCBI): domain Eukaryota; kingdom Viridiplantae; phylum Chlorophyta; class Chlorophyceae; order Chlamydomonadales; family Chlamydomonadaceae; genus Chlamydomonas; species Chlamydomonas sp. KOR1. The sequence goes on along the minus strand of BQMZ01000247.1, from coordinate 111,547 downwards.
CCGCGGGGACAGGAGCCCATTGTGGATGCTGGGTGGTTCGGGGGCTGGGAGGTGCGGGAGGTGCCAGCCAGCTACGTGACCCACAAGTGCGGCAAGTGGAACAAGGACAAAGAGTCCTTGCTCGAGGACAAAAAGCTGCTGGAGGCCCTGCTTGCCATGAAGCGGGTGCAGCGGGTGGGCGGGGTGCTGGTGCCGACGGGCGTGCCCGCCAAGCGTCGCCCCAACTGGGAGTTTGAGGAGGGAAATGCGGTGCAGAGGGGGGTGAAGGCGGACTGACGGCCGGTGGCGCAAAGGGCAGCCTCAAGCAGGTGGTAGTTCAGATGTTTGGTGGACAACAGAGAGGTGTTGCATCAACATTACTGCATCGCATAACAATTGCAGCGAGGAGGGATGCAGGGTGCAAGCTGCAAAGGCACGTGTGCTTACAGGAGGAAATGTGGACGCACACAGGAGGCGGCCGCGGGTCGTCTGCGCGTGTACTTGCACAGCTAGCCTGGCACTGGTTTTCTATGAGTTGGTGCGTGTGGGTGTGGTGTGGGTGTGCACACTCGTGCAAACTGTGGTGCTTGACTCGGTGGCTTTCCGCGGTATGCTTGGTATCGGTGGTTTTATTTTCTGTGGAAAGGTTTACAGGTGAAGAGAGTGGTGTTGCAGGTGCATGACAAGCACCCAGAGTACCAGTGGAACGAGCGGCTGGGCAGTGCCGTACTTACGCACATTGCAGGCGAAAGTGGCAGCAGGTGGGGGCTGGTGCTAATAGGTAATTGCAGTCGACGTGTTGCGTATGGGCAAGTTGCACGCCTGCAGGTAGGCGGCCTGCGTGCAGGACTCACCCATCGTTTGGTGGCTTGTGTACCGGTGCAACGGAATGGCTGGAGCCAGGGACCGGATGGATTTGCTGATGTTTAAACCGCCCCTCTAGACACCTATGTGGCCAGATTCCCGCAGCTTCCTCGCGTTTTGGCGATGTGGCTCGTTGCATTCGGAATGTCTCGATGTATTTGTACATGTCTGGATCCAGACGCGAAAACGCCGCCTCGAATATAGACTAACTCAGCACGCGGGCTCCGCACGCGGCCCGCACGCCCGGCATACCGTTGGCCAGACGGTTTTACTTTCGCCGTTGCGACGAGCGGCCGGTAATGCCCATCTGATAAGAAAGCCAACATTGTGTGAAAGCCGCATTGCACAGGTTTCCCGCGGCACAACCGGACTCTGACAGTTCACAATGTCAGCAGGCCGACATGTTCCAGAAACGCCCTCCTCAAACGTGCTGGCCAAGCGTCAGTCCAATTGAAATAATACTGAAGCTTGAAGCATGAATCCAATGGATTCGGTCTGGGGAAACGGGCGTTGGTCGCTTGACTTGGCCGTCTACGCCACATGGAAGACATTTCCGAACGCGACTGGGTTCCAAGCCAGACGGCCCCCCTTCGCTGATGCTAGGCCATAGGGCATATGTGCGTGGCCTGGTGCCCGCTACACCAGGCATCTGTCCAGACGTCTTTCGCTGGTGGGGCTCCGCCACACCCCGAGCGGACACCTTGCTCATGGAAAAGGGGAGCCACACGCAAGTAAACACAGGCGTACGGATCGGCCATCCCGGGGTGTCTGCTCGGGGGGGGGGGGTTATGACGTGCATGGCCCCTGCTACACCAGGTCCCTGCTACACCAGGCATCCGTCCAGACGCCATTCGCTTGGTGGGGGGGCTCCGCCCCCCCACACCCCCCCGAGTGGGCCCCTTGCTTCTCGATCCAGGCGCAAAAAGGCCGCATCGAGTTAAGCACATCCCAGCACGGGGCCTCTGCACTCGGCGTGCACACCTGTATACTCTGTGTTTGTGTGTGTGGCTCCCATCCAAGAGGTCCACTCCGGGGGGTGTGGGGGGGCAGAGCCCCCCCACCAGCGAGTGACACGCTCACGCATGGTGTTGGCTGTGCCGTATGCCCGTCTTCATTTGCGTGTGGCTCCCCCTTCCCACTAGCAAGGTGTCCGCTCGGGGGGTTGTGGGGGGGGCGGACCCCCCCACCAGCGGCTGACATGCATCGCCTGGTCCCTGCTACACCAGGCATCTGTCCAGACAGGTCCAGACGACGCCATTCGCTGGTGGGGGGGCTCCGCCCCCCCTTACCCCCCCCCGAGTGGGCCCCTTGCTTCTCGATCCAGGCGCAAAAAGGCCGCATCGAGTTAAACACATCCCAGCACGGGGGCTCCGCATGCGGCCCACACGCCCGTCTGCTCTGTGTTTGTGCGTGTTGCTCCCCCATCCAATAGCGAGGTGTCCACTCGGGGGTGTGTGTGGGGGCTCCGCCCATACGGCACCATGCCATGCATGCCATTCGCTGGCCACACGCATGTACACAGGGCATACGGCCCGGCCCGGCCCGGCCCAGGCCATGCATGAGTAATACGCATGGCCTGGGCTGTGCCGTATGCCCTGTGTTCATGCGTGTGGCTTCCGCATTCAGAAGCAAGGTGGTCTGATCGCCCATAGAGAACAGCGCATGCATGCACAGACAGCTGGCATATGTGTTCCTGTCCGCCCTGCATGAGCAGAACATGACGCCCAGGTGCATGTTGTCTTTACCATGGAACCCCACAATCCTTCCACTCATATATGCGGGTTCATCCCTGAGTTGCCGGTAGCACTGACTCCTGCACACAAAGCGGAGTATGTGGGCATTCATACCACAGCGTGTTCAACTCGATGGCTGCTGTGCAGAAAATGGCCACTTGGCTTGCTCCTTGCTGGGGCGCCTGGGTGGGTATTAATGTGTTGTGTGCCAAGGGTGCGTAGGTGGTAGCGAGGTCGCACTCTTACCGTGATGCACTAAATCAACACGCAGAGCTGTTATCCACTTGTGCAGTTTGTGCGGTGTTGCGGTGAATTGAGCTCAAGTTGTTACTAGGCAGTGGGCTGGTGGTGTGCGTTGCGGTCGTCGCGTCTGTCCGTGCACACGTTCTTTGGTGCTTGCATGGTGCTTGCATGGCTGATGTATGGCAGCGAGAGGGGTGGGGATCTGGGGAACCCCGTGTCCCTCATGGCCGGGACCAGCTCTGTGTTCGAGCAGGATGGGGCTGGGCTCTGGAAGGGGACCAAAACTGTAAAACCATACATACATGGCTGATGGCTGTTGGGTAGCCTAGGCAGCAGGAGGCTCGCTCCCCTGGTTGGTTGCCAGAGGCGCCGCGCGCCGGGTATCCCCAGGTATGGCAGGTTCTGCCCATTGCCGGTAAGCGCCCCTCTCAAAAGCTGCGGAAGTTTGTCTATCCACTAGCGTGCAGGCTTGCGAGTACGACCGACATGGCACATGGGTGCACACGGAAAGACACAGCGATAGGCTGTGCGAGTCAGGGAGACCCACCAGGTGCAAAGCTGCCGGCACGTTTAACATTGCCAGCAAGGGTAACACGCAAAGCAGGTCGTCGTTACAAGTCTCGACTAGACTGTCTGCCTGCCCCACATTGTGTGCGACAGCATGGTACCCGCGTGCTCGCCGGTCCTGCCAAAGGTCACCGAAAGCTTACCAACGAAAACCGGGTTGTATGCGTGCACGCTTGTATCTGTTTCACCCTGGCTGTGCACTGCGGGCGCCCACCTGCGTACGGCAGATTTTTAGGGGATCCCAGGATTTTCAAACCATAGAGGACCCACTTAAGCTGGGAGTGTAAAAGACCAGGACAACAGATAGGTAAACCGTCCCGCGGCAGTGCGGCGTTGAGTCGGTAACTTCTGCCGATGTCGCGTGTGAAACACCTCTGTGCGCGCGTCTAGCGCCTCAAGGCGAAGCAATCCGACTATAGTCTCAAACTTGAAGAGATTATCCAAGCTGCCAAGGCCGACGTGCTGGAAGGGTCGTCAGTTGGCAAGACCATGGTCCGCCTGCGGAAGCTTTACAGCGCGTGCGAGCGGGAGCTCCCTGCGGAGCTGAAACGGGAGGTCAAGCGCATGGCCTACGCCGCTACGGTGCAGGCGGATGCGGACGACACGGCGCCTGCTCCCGGCGGAGCTGCTCTGGAGTGCGGGTGAGGCCTCGATGAGCTATGCCAGGCGCCATGCCTGCCAAGACGGGCCGAGCCGCCAGGCTGCTGTACTCAACAAGCCCACATGCCGATAGTTTCTCGTGATGCTGAGGCCAAAGTACGGTATGCTCCGGGGTCTCAGAATTGGGTTCGGGAATAATAAGACGTTGTACCGGTACAGGAAGTGGGTCAGAGCTGTGCCCATAGGTGTACTGCGGGCAAGCAGCCTGAGCGGTACCTGACGCATGTTGAATGTTGCATATTTGGTGCTGGTTGCTTGCATGTCCCGCACCTTGCTGCACACATACCAGCGAGAAGACCTCCCATGTCCCGAAGTGAAATGGGCAAGTGCCCTCAGTACCCATGCTACCCACATTCCAACCACTTCCCACGACTCACCTCCTCTTGTGTCCCCTGCTATTTCGGTCCGCCTCCCTGTCCGCTTCAGGGCCCCGGTCACCCCTGTCAAGGAGCGCGAGGACAGACCAGCCACAGCGACGCCAGCGCTGAAGAGGCCGCACACAGAAGCAGCTGCTGGTGCCGGCAGCACGGAGCCAAAGAGGCCGCACACAGCAGCAGCTGCTGCTGGTGCCGGCAGCGCAGAGCGGAAGAGGCCGCGCGCAGAACCAGCTGCAGTTGTCGGCAGCACACAGCCGGAGGCGGCGCCCCTGCAGCTGTCCGACCCGCCCACCCTGCAGGAGCTGCTCACCTGCCAGGCCGCCATGGGCTTCGGCACGCACGCCGGCAACGGTGACGACCTTTGCCCGCGGTCCCACAACGTGTTCGGCTTTGCCGGAGGAGCAAAGCGCCTACCAGGCCCTCATGCCTCACGGCAAGTACAAGGGGAAGCCCCTCAACGACATTCCGCACGACCAATACAACTGGATGAACTACAAGGCCAGCAACTACTGGGCGAGGGAGCCCCACTCCTCGACGCCTGACCACAAGAAGGTTCAGCTCCTGTGGGATCTCATCCTGGTGGGCCGCGTGGAGGTGCTGCTCTGCCCGTGGGGCAACCCGGTGCTGGTGGTGGAGACGATGGGGGAGGGCGGCGGCGGCGTCAGCGGCGGCGGTGGCGGTGGCAGTGGCAGCAGCGGCGGCGGCAGCGGCAGCAGCAGCAGCAAAGAGCGGAGCTTGGTCGCCTCGTACCTTGCACACACCATGTGCAGCCAGCCGCCCCAGACCTTCGAGCCCCCAACCACTCAGCAGCTGATCGACCGCCAGGCGGCCATGCGCTTTGGGACGCACGCCTCCAGCACCAAACTGTGCAAGGAGGAGGCGAAGGCGTACAAAGCTGTTATGGGCTTTGGGCAGCACGCGTATGTGCTGTTGTTGCGTGTCGAGGTGCACTACCTGGACTGGATGAACAGCGAGTACGGCTTCTGGGACGCCTCCGAGCGGAAGCTGCAGCTGCTGCGTGACCTTCTGCTGCTGGGTCGCGTGATGGTGGCCTGGCACCCGGAGGGCAAAGGCAGGCTGGTGGTGCGCGCGACGCAGGGGCACCGAGCGGCGGCAGCCGGCGGCAGCGGGGGCAGCAGCAGCAGCAGCAGCGGCAGCGGGGGCATGCCCGGAGGCACCAACAGCTGGCGGCGGGTGGAGCTGGCAACGCGGCTGGCCATAGCCGTGGTCAACCAGCAGGAAGACGCGGTGCCAAAGGAGAAGCTGGAGGTGTTGCCGCCAGGGCAGGAGGAGCCCATTGTGGATGCTGGCTGGTTCGCGGGGTGGTATGTGCGGGAGATGCCAACCAACCACGTTCGCCACAAGTGCGATAAGTGGAACAAAGACAAGAAGTCCTTGCTTGCGGACAAAAAGCTGCTGGATGACCTGATTGCCATGAAGCGGGTGCAGCGGGTGGGCGGGGTGCTGGTGCCGACCGGCGTGCCTGCCATGCGGCGCCCCAACTGGGTGTTCAAGGAGGGGAAGGCGGTGCAGGAGAAGGTCTGATGGCTGACGTGTGCGTGGGCTTGGCAAGCGGTGTTGAGAGGCCGATGGAAAGGTCGGTGAGGATTTTGGATTGTTTACTGTGCAGACATGTTGGTGTTGCAGTCGAGCTTTGGGCGCAAGTATGTGGCACAGTACGTAGGTGCAGCTGGGGAAGGCACGTGTGTGTGCAGGAGCAGCTCCGCACAACGGCACACTTGCGTGCAGGGGGACACGCGTGAAGTGCATAGAACCCGTGCAAGGCCATGCAGGGAGTTGCGGCAGGAAGGGACGTGTACATGCACACATCCCTGAGCGTGCTGTGGCTGTGGTTGGCATGGCTCTGCTGCGCGTAGGAGCACATCTACCGTTGTGCATCCGGACACAGTGTTCTGCAAGTAGCTGCGAGTATATGCGCATGCTTGCGCTGATGGCGGCCTCCTGGCGTCACAGGTATGCTATGCGTGGCGTGCCAGTTTCCCGTCCGTACAGGCGAGATATATAAGCATCTGTTCGATGGATGACGTGCTGACAGCGCAAACAAAGCTGACGGGTTGCGGTCTGGAGCTGGTACTGTTGCCTTTCTTTTGTATCCTGCAAGCCCATTGTGCCCGTCGTTTATCAGCTGGCCGGTCGGCTGCTGCCGTACTTTGCGTAGTAGGTGTGCCGGTATAGGTACCTACCGCCATTGCCACCTGGTGCCACCTTCCCTCATCCGGTTGCAGTCTGAGGTGGTACAGGGTGACGCGAGGGAAGGCATCGTACTTCGTTCAAAAGGTTTGTTGGCATACTGTGCAACAGTCCAGGTGGTGTGGCGACACAAAGCTTACTGGTCCCAACCACGGCGGGCATGTGTGTGTGTGTGTGCTGTCGTACGGTTGTTACACTGCTACGCCGCTCCGCAGAGCCGGCTCACAGCACGGAGGCCCTGTAAGGGTCCTCAAGGCAAGCGAGCGGCCCCCCAAAAAAGGGCACGCCCCCTAGGCACACCCCCCTCGCAAGGGTGAAGAGCCACCCGAAAGACAGCACAGGCGAGGCCACACGCACACGCTAGCGCACCGCACCCAGGGCACAAGCCTGGACGGAGCAAGAACAAGGAAACGGACAGCCACGCGGGAAACGCCCTAGGCCCAGGCAAGCCGCCCGACCCCCTGCCGGGGTCAAAAGCACATTAGCGGCGCCACGCGAACAGCAAGCCTGACGGCCCCCCCAGGCAAAGAGCCCCCACCCAGCGCCCCTAACCCACGAGCCCCTGCTCCCCCAGCCCAGACCCCAGAAACGCGCCGCAGCCAGCTGCCGAGCAGCAGCACCCACCCTGCACCCCCAACCCGGTACCCCCCACCCCCCACCAGAGAGCCCAAAGCCCGAAAAGAGCACAAGCACGCACGCCCAGCAGGCCACACCCCTCCGACTCGCAGCACTCCACCGAGCAAGCAGAGAGACGGCCCAAAAAACTGCTGTGTGTGTGTGTGGCGGGGGAACCCAGCGCATATGCGTCCACCCAACTGCTAGCAGCTTGGATGTATTGCACCGAACATGAGTTGCATACTTGCATACCGTACTAGCCATGGAGCTTACCTGCGCATGAGCGTGTGGGCTCAGCGGTAGGCTCTGGATTGGTTGGCGGTTGACACGACTGAGAAGGTGCTGGGAGGTGCAGCAGGAAGCTGCCGCTTTACATTTTAGGCAACTGCATGTGGGGAACCCGAACGGAATCGTTATTTGCATCTGCACATAGCTTTTTGTTCCGACCTGTACGCACCTGATGCGCATCAACAGATCTGTTCCAGTGTTGTGTTTTCGCCTACGTGGCGTGTTTGGGCCAGGCACGGCACGGCAAGCAATTAGCAGCGGTACAGGTGTTGGGTCGTGGCTGCTGAGGTTTTTGCCCTGCCCACAGGTTGACTGCGTTAACTGCTTCCAGCGTGCACTAGAGTGCAAAAGATATCCGATTAACCGACCGATGTCGTTGTTGGGAGAGAAGGATGTCGCCGTGCCCTGGGTAACCTAACGGGCAGGCAAGTGAGAAACTGAGGTGGCACGACTTACTGCACGCAGTCACGCACACTTGGCATATGAGTTCGCTTTGGTTGACTTGGGTGGACAACGGTAGCACAACCGGCTTTTGCCCACTGTAAACGCGAGAGTGAGACTTTTGCTGGACCTGTGCCTGTGTGCGCTGCTGTCCCTTTCGGCCTGGCACGCGTAGGAGCAGATAGGGGCTACAGCCTGTGCGGCACATAGCATTAACTGCTGTAGTGCTGTTCCTTGTCAGCAGGGCCTGCGTACGGTACGGTGTTGTACCGACCCGCGCTTGCCTGCAGCGCGGGCCAGCGCGGGCACAGTGAGGTGCAGGCACAGCGTACAGGTAAGGCACAAGCATGCCGGCTGTGCCCCTTGCTTTGCCCGTCAGCAGTTGACTGCATACCTGTACGTGGCTACGTGCCGTCTGACTGCAGGCTTGCACCAGGGCCAACAGGGCTTCAGCAGAGGGGCGCACACTTGCCTGCAGGCGCGCACGTGCGTGGGTTAGGTCCTCCCTTGCGCAACAGCTTACCGATACAGGCTGGGTTGCGGATTGGGAACAGTGCAGCAGCTGTCATGCTCTGCGTACAGTGGGTTTGTACATACAGCAGGATCATGGGCACGTGGTTGCTCTTGTGACGAAAGGAGGTCACCTGTGTTCCTTGGGTAGGATACCGGTAAGCGTGGCAGGCACCGCCAGGCACCGCCCATCGCCGCAGCGCTGGCTCCTGCGGTGGCGCTACAGGGGTGGCTGCCTAAGCGCTACGGCAAGATGACACCGTGCTAGGTGACAGTGCTGTGACGCGCAGAGACGGGAGTTCAGTAGCACCATGCTGTGGGGCAGCTGGGTTTCTGAAACTGTGGGACTGTGCACGTTGCATCGTCCACAGTCAGGGCACCAGCCTGCTGTGATGTCACTCAGCGTGACTCAGGTACTCGGCAACGGAAGTCTCTGGAAGCCTCGTCGTGAAGATGCCAAGAACAGCCTGGATGCATGAGCGTAACCAAAGGGCAGCTTCAAGTCAGTGGAGATGCAGTTGCCGAAGGGAAAGGTCAGTACGGCAGCAACCGACATTTGACATTTGACATGTGACTACCCTGTGCTGGAGCTACGTGAGCCATAACACCCGTTGCGTCAAAATGACACAGTTATTCTCATGGTCGCGTAGCATTGCGGTAATGTGGCGACAGCGTCGGCTGTTCCGACAGTTGTCCAGCACGAGGAAGTTCCGTACTTCCGTTACAAGCTGCGGAAAACAAGCGTTCACATGCAATGATATTCGTAGGAAGGGGTCAATACTTCGCAAGGTGTCTCGAAAGCGTCCTAAGGCCAACTGCCGGCCAACCAGGGTCCACCCGGTTCGCCCATGTAAAGACGCCCTAAGCGTGCGCGGAAGCCCATTCATGGGCCTTTGCGGAAGGCCAAGGCGACAGAGGATGACGCCCCTGAAGCTGCTGGAGCGTCTTCGGGCAAAGCATTAACACAGGCGAAAATGCTGGACTGCGGGTGGGCCCTTGGGAATCTGGGTGTCTGGCAGTATAGCTACCGTATCGGGTGGTGACCCGTTGGCCACAAGCATGCATGCACACGGCACACGCTTGTGGCGCTAACTTGCAGTACCCTTCTTGCAACAAGGCAAAGCAGGAGTAGAATGGAACAAGCCGTGGGTGCGTAAGGACGGCTTGCTAGCATGTAAAGCCTCTCTTCGTACTGTAAGCAGCGCATGAGCAGCTGCGCGTCTGGGAAAGCCCCGTTGTTTGAGGAAACGAACCGCTGCGCCGCTGCCGCAACACCAACCCAAAAGCAACCCGCTTTAGGACATGGACGGCTCATTGCTGCCGGTCTGCTGCCCCCTCTGCTGCCCTCCTGCGCCAGGGCCCCAGCGACCCCTGTCAAGCAGCAGGTGGCCTCGCTTACGGCACCTGGCAGTGGGGAGCCCCCGACCCCACACACCGTCCCGCGGGCCACACCCGCCAACCCCACCGCTCCCATTGCCCCTGACCGGACCGAGTTGCTCAACCGTTGATCCCAGCAAGGTTGCGGGACGGAGCTGGAGGGGAGGTGAAAGCGCACGGCCAGCGCCGGTACGGTGCTGCAGGGCAGTGTGGACGCCACGGCGCCTGCTTTCGGTGCTACGCCGCCAACGGCCCTGGGCAAAAGCGGGTGACGGGGTGAGGCCTCGACATGCCAGGCTGCTTGGCGCCTTAGGCTGGGTCAGAAGAAGACATGCCACTGGCTTCGCATGGCAATTATGCTGTGCGTGGACGACCATTAGGGGCTGGGATTCCGGAGTTGGAGTCAGGAGTCTTGGAGGGGTTGAGCAGGGACCGTGTGTGAGCTTAACCCGCCTGCTGGTCCTCTGCGAGTCAACAGCCTGAGCCCCGGCGGACGCCAGAATACTTCTATGCATTTCAACCCATCTACGCACGTCAACTTTGTGCAATACGTGCAAGCAGTGATGCCATGAACTGCAAAGCACAAACGAGTCCATTATATGTCCAGACTTGGGCTTGGACGCCCCGCGCAGGGTGCCTCCCTCCACCCTTCCTGACCCCGCTGACCCCCGCTGACCTCCTTTTCCTGGCTGCTACCGGCCCGTGCACCGCTCCCATTCAGGTCGCTGGCCATCACTGCTCAGGGAGGCGTCACAGAGCGCAAACCGGGTACGAACACGCCACAGCAGCCCACGAGAGCACGCGCAGACGCAGCTGCTGGTGTCGTCAGCACGCAGCCGGAGGCGGCGCCCCTGCAGCTGTCCGACTCGCCCACCCTGCAGGAGCTGCTCGCCTGCCAGACCGCTATGGGCTTCGGCACGCACGCCAAGGACGCTAGCCTGTGCTGGGAGGAGCGCGAGGCCTACGCAGCGACAATGCCGTACGGTCGGTACGCGGGCACGCGGCTCAAGGACAGTCCGGACAGCTACTTTACCGATTTTGTGGACCTGCAGCCCGATTATTGGGACCTCTCGGACAAAAAGCTGCAGCTGCTGACCCAGCTGCTGCTGTCGGGCGTCGTGAAAGTGGGCGACATAACCATCTCGAGCTGCCCCATCAAGGTGAAGCTTTTCGTGGGGCTGGCGCGTCAGGCTGGTGGGGAAGCCGGTCCCCTGCTGCTGGCACCTGCGGGAGTCCCAGCGGCGGCGGTGGCGGCAGCAGCTGTGGCACCACCTCCATCGCCAGCAGCAGCAGCCAGCGCCGTGTGGAGGTGGCCAGACGGCTGGCCCTCGCCGTGGTCAACCAGCAGGACTACACCGACGACGTGCCTGTGCCGCCGGGCGAGCCCACAGTCAGGTTCGGGCGCTACAAGGGGTGGACTGTGGGGCAGGTACTGACGGGTTGGGTCAAGGGGGTGTGCACGCAACCAGGTTTCCGCGACAGGAATGAGGAGCTGATGCAGCAGCTCGTGTCCAGGGGGCGGCTCCTTATGGCGGCTGACGGACGGCGGCTGATCGCAACCGAGAAGCGACCTACACGCCGGCCAGCCCGCCTGTACGAGGAATTTGTCAGCAGGGGGTGAAGGTCGACGCGGAGGGGCTAGGCCGGGCTGGGTTAGCAGCAGGAGGCCGCTGCTGGGCGTTGCTTGCACGCAAGGGAAGGCAGGGGCAGCAATGCGGGGTATTGGTTATTGGCTATGTTCATTGGGTTCGGGGTTGAAAACGTGGTGGTTGTCTCGTGGAGCAGGGGCACGGATGGCTGCGTGGACGTACGGGTACGGAGTTGCAGTGGGCGGTGCGTGTTGCCCGCGGGTGCGCAGGCAGGACGCAAGGCACACTCGTAGGTGGTCGTGCAGGATTGGCAACCAAACATGGTGGCGGCATGCGTATCTGTATTTTGCCAAGCTAATGACTAAAGCCGCACCGGTCTTGCGCATTTGTATGCTATGTGCGTACGGTGCATGGGCAGGTGCAGCTTTGTGCTGGTGCAGGAAGAGCGGGCATGCCTTTTGGGTGTGCGTGATAGTAGGAGCATGAGACGTAAACATGTGTGTTGATGTCAAGGATCTGCAATTTTTAGGCGTACGTTATATGGTCATGGTGTCAGGAGAGCTCCCCAGCACGCACAACGTCCCATGCTCGTAGCGCACGCACAAACTTGTAGAACACGGCAAATACCTAGAGTAAATGCGGCTTTCGTGTAGTACACGTGTTGTTACAGTCCGTACCTGGCGGCTGGAGCTGTGCAACGCAACGGGACCGACAGTGAGTGCCAGCAGGTGCCAGGCTGCGCTTAGGGGAGCTCCCCGTCACGCACAGCGTCCCATGCTCGTAGCGCACGCGCAAACGTGTAGAACACAGCAAATAGTTGACTGTCAACAGCTGTTGGGTGCCAATTTCGTGTTTGTCATCCCAGCAACACGCTCCAACACGCTATGCTGCTGTGTTTCAAGGGGCCACGTGTGGGGGTGTCAAGGGGAGCCCAGACTCCCTGACAACTTGCCTAACACGCCCTGCATAACAACGAGTTACATCACCATGCGCAACTGCCCGATACAAGTATGTGAAGTGCGCAGGGACGTGGCATGGCGTGGTGTGGCAGTGGCCTTTGGGGCTGTGGACCTGACAGGCCCACAAGGGTGCAGCAACGCAAGGGAGGCTCCAGCAATGCAGGCGCCCCACGCCCCACGCCCTGCCCTGGCCTGCCCCGCCCCGTCCAGCCCCGTCCAGCCGGTGTCGGTACTCCTACGCTAAGCGCCACAGGCCGCCTGCCCCATTCTGAAACTCTCGAGGCCCTCCAAGGCCCGTGTGCGGTCCTGCAGCACCCACCCACAAGGAACCTCGCTGGCCCATCCGCCCTTCAGAGCCCCTGCACCATCCCCGCCTTCAGGGCTCCCGCGTCCCGCCTCCAGCGCCTCCTGCCCTCGATCCTGCCCGTCCTCAGGCACTCTGCCCCTTCGTTCCCAGGGCCCCCTGCCCTTGCAGCCCCCCCGGCCCCTTACCCCGGCCCCTTACCCCTGCCCGGGCCCCCGCGCATGCCCGCAGTCTTCCCCCACCTACCTTCAGGCGCTCTGACCCTGCCTGCCTTCAGGAACCCCAGTCCTGCATAACCCCAGGCCCCTTGCCCCTGGGTGTACGTGCAAATCCCTGGTCAGGGGCCCGCCCACACGGCACGGCAGGTTCCGGTCGTTCCTGCCGCACTGAGTCTGCGTGTGCCCCTGCCGCCACCTTGTATGGCCATGCCCCTGCTTAACCCTATCCAGCTGTTATGTCGTTGTAGTCCCCGTTGCTGTGTCCCTTGACGGCTGGACCGACAGTGAAAGGCTGCCGGCCGTGCATGAGTCTCACGCGCGTGCCGTGGGCACGCCGCACAAGCAGCACGTGTCAGGGAGGACGCACAAGCTTGGCTGGTACTGCATCCTGCACTCTCGAGGCATAGGAGACGTTCCATGTGCCGCCAAGAGTCATTTGCACGTGTTTTAGCCCTACTTTCAGGCTTGCGCAGGGGCCCGTATATTTAGGTGGTTGTATACGGTATATGTACCAGTCTAATACCGAAGCCGTGACGTTGTATACGGTATGTTTTTGCACCCGTCTATAGGCGCGGTTGATTGACTATATACGGACCCGAAAAATTGCAGACGTACGGTACCTGTTGACAGCCCGTTGCCATGGTTCACGCAGGTTGGGCAGGGCTTCTGGGCTGGGCAGGGCAGGGTGTGCAAATTGGTGTGTGGGCCTCCTGCATTGCTGTGCGTCGTACGGTACCGGTATGCAATTTACAATATGCGTGTATGCCCACTTCGCTGTGGTATATGTACGACGCACGTACCCTGGACCCCAGACACTTGAGGGCGGCGTGCCAAACCTTGTTGGCTGCAGCTGCTCTCGTGGGATGCATTGACTGCATGTGTGGAGCTGTTGCTAACTCTTGAGCAGGATTACCCGCGACACCGTTGGAGTCGCAGGCTGTTGAGTAGTTGCTGACCTTAACTGCTCCTTGACTGGTGGGATGCACTGTTATCAATCTGGCAATCCTGCGTAGGTACTTCATTTGTACGCATGGTTTAAAACTTTGGTGCTTGAGTGGCTATCGGTTGCGTTTAAGGCATGCTGAGGCAGAGGAGCTACCCTGATTGGTTGATGGCACGTGTACGGGGTATCTGCTGGCACACGGAGCGCCAGATAGTGATCACCCAAATGCTGCTGAGGACCTCTCACCTGCCGCTTGAAAAAAATGGTCACACGTACGGTCGGTGCCGTATTCAAAAGTGCATGCAGGGTGCCGCACATGCATACCCTGTAAGCTACAGCGCTGTGCCAGCCATGGGAGATCCCCCGCTGGGTGGTGGGTAGCAAGGTCAACCGATGTTCGATTGAGCAAGCTCGCCGCCCAAGCCCCGCCACGCCCAGGCCTGCAAGGTGGGGCTGCACCCCGCCACAGCCGTTCCAGTTTGGGGCTTTTCGCAGGAAACTGACAGACTGGTGCCCCCCCCCCGCACCGCCTCAAAACCTGTGATTGCCATGCGGTATGTCAGCAGCGTAAACCCAGTTGTCCGTGACCGACCCCAGCCCGCCCACTCCAGAAAGCCAGTCAGTATGCCCTAATATAGCAGAATAGCACCCCTGGAGGAATCAAGGCAAGCAGGCACCATGAAGGGTAGTGACGGGTGCGGTATTGACAGCGTAGTCCCGTGCCACGCACGTGCCGTCGCACATAACTGCCGGTTCGGCCAGACTTGGCACAGCAAACCGCATGATTGCTGACTGCCCAATGGGTCATTGCTGACATGTCCATCAGTTAACCTGGCTTGCACCTCTGCAAACATGGAACACGCGTTGCTGTGTCCTGTGGAGCTGCAGGGCTAGACATCAGCCCGCCGCTTCCTTGCCCCCAGCGACAGCCTGGCGAGGGTCGCCGTCACGGTAGATCCTCAGCACGCTCGCCCTTGTGCATGTCCACGCAAAGTGCTCGCTTCAAGACGGAGGTGCCTGCACAGTGCCAAAGGACCTGGCTCGCAAGACAGCGCAGTCAGCAACCGCATTCCTGCAAATCCGACTAAAGGACTCAATTAAAAGCATAACTGCGCTTTATACTGTGCATGTAAGCTGGTTGGAAAAGTGCGTTGCATGGCTTGTGGGCACAGGTCATCTCGTACCCCGCTGCGTTTGGCCTTTTGGACTGTGCTGGCCCCGCACGGTTATTATACAAGATACACAAACGTTTTACATTCCAGCTCCACTCTCTGCCTCTCCTTCCTGCAGCGCATTCCAGCGGCGACCCAGCCTCGTTTCTCGCCCTTTGGGGCTGCCGCCCCTGGGCTGTGCAGCCTATGGAGCAGCACATCCCACCTTCTTTGCCCCGAGCGGCTAGCGCCTAAGGGCGCCCTCGGCGGTCCCATGGCGACACTCTCCAAGGCGCTGCCCCAGTGAAGCCTAAGCTCAACCAATGGAGCAGTCAGTACCTCAGCGTGGAGCTCCTGCTCCTGCTGAGGATGACGCGCAGCGTATTAAACTTCGGCTGCACTACAATGGCTCCTTCCAACAGGTTCGGCGGAAAGCTTTCAAATTCACCCTGGGGCACCTCCCAGAGTCTCTGCCTGACTCTTGGTGCATACGCTGTGTGCAGGGTCCGTCCTCTTGGCGCTATGTGGGTGGGGAGGTTTACAACGAGTCCTTTCCTCTCCGCTGCGGCTACGCCGAGGTCAGCAAGCGCTTAAACGACAAGTTTGGCGACACCGTCAGTTTCAAGTACCTCAGTCCTGGAGAGGAGATGGATCCTGATAACCTGGTCCAAGTGCAGGGTGACGACGACCTCCGGGTGCGTCAAGGTCGCATGATGGACTGATCGTCGCTGCTTCGCCTGTACCTCCTGGAGTCTTTCCCTCGCGCAAACGCAATCCCCGCTGATTCCTGTACTTTGCCTGTTGCTCTATGAGCCTCCTTACGCGCGGCCTAGGTCATTCCTCGGGGCCCGCCATCTGCTTCGGTGTGCTGCTCTCTAATGCCAACACACGCTGTCATACTTGCAGGAGATGTATGATGAGTACCTGAACGCGCTACAGAAGCCCAGCACACCGGTGAAGACTCTTCGCATCAAGGTGTTTGTCTTCAGGGCAGTCATATTTGAGCAAGAGGTGCAGGACCAGGGCGATGATGACGAAGAGGTCATGGACGAGGAGGCGGCAGTGTTTGACGAGGGGGAGTCTGGCGACGCAAGGTGAGTGTCGGGATGTGGCGGCAAAGTGCCGGCAGACACCGTGTCCACGCCTCTCCTCTTCTTGGGCACCAGTCTTAATGCACTTGCATTTGCAGCAGTTTTCCGTGCCTTCTCACCTTGCAGTATAACAGGTCGCCCTTTCCCTCGCTCTGAACCCGTCCGCCGCGCAACCCCCACCCCACTGCAGCGAGCCTGAGCAATGCGACTTCAACAACTGGACGGGGCCCGATGGCGAGGACGATGACATCACCGCAAGCACGATGCCCTCGGCGCAACCCTCCTCGGACGCGCAGCTGGACGCCCGGTAGGTAGGGTCTGCGGGCTGTACCTTCAGCGGCAGACCCTGCAGGGCTTATCACGACCGTTCAGGACCGCCATGCAGCAGCCTGAATGAAAACCGTGCCGTATCATGACGGACCTTCGTCCTGATGGGCTGGTTGGCCTGCTCTGTGTCCACCTGTACCATTCGGGCCTTTCTTATATGCACACTGTCTCTCCTACCGCAGGACGCTGGCGGCCGGATCCCAGACCGCGGCCGAGCAGGCCGCACTGCTCAACATCACCAGGGGGGTGAGCGGCTGTGTCGTAAGTGGCAGCATCGCGGGCCAGCAGCGGCAGCCAAGTGCGGGAGAGTCCCAGGCGGCAGCTGCAGCAGGGCTGGCAGGGGCCGGGCTGGCGCAGCACTACTTGGCATCTGGTTGGCGGGCGGGAGCGTCCGTGGGGTACCCACACGGCGCGCCGCTCGTCGCTGCCCAGGCAGCCACCGGTGCCAGGCGGCTGAGCGCCAACGGCGTTTTGCCGGCGCCCGACGCAGGGTACTACCCATCACAGTACGCGCTCGCAGGCGGCATGATTACGCGTGCGCCCCCGGGATGGATCTTTGGGGCCGGTGGCGATGCGGAGGAGGACGTGACCGCGCCGTATGGGGATGGGTACCCGGACGGAGCCGCGGAGGCCGTGTACGAGGAGGTGGAGGCGGGAGAGGAAGGGGCCGGAGCCGCTGGTGCCGATGGCGGGGAGGGAGAGGGCGTGGCGGAGGGCTGGGAGCCGCACGTGGAAGGCGGCGAGGAGCAGCAGCTGTGGGGCGTCGACGGCCGGGGCACCAAGGAACGCGTCTGGAAGGCCTCGGGCCTGGAGTGGGAGTGGCAGCAGGCGGTGCGGCAGCAGCAGCAGCTCTTCCCCAACGGCGGCTGGGGCTCCGGAGCAGGGCAGGTCTACTGCTACGAGAAGCTGGACCCGCCTGACCCGTACGACGAGGCCATTGCCGCCCGTGGGCTGAACGGCATGAGGCTGGAAGACCGGCCGCCGGTGCCGCGCGCGGCGGACTTTGCTGCGGGGGGCGTGGACCTGCCCGAGCCGCGCCGAGGCTTGCTGACGGCGGCCGCTGCCGCCGCGCTTTCGGACGGGGTGGTGCTACCAGACAGCCTGGGCACCTTCGGAGCGGCAAGCCGCGACACCAGCCAGGGGGGCGGCGCGGGCAGCGGCGTAATCCTGCCCTCCCTCACCTCCGTGTATGGGGTGGCCAAGTCGCTGGACGGCAGGACGACGCTGTCGACTGGCGGCGGTGCCGGAGGCTCCAGCGGCCGGCCGGCGGGCGCGGCCGGGCTGCAGCGTCTGGCCATCCTGGGTGGCAACTCCCGGCCGTGGCTGCAGGCGGCGGAGCAGCACCTGGGGGTTGCGGCGGGGGGCGGCCGCGGCGGGGCGGGTGGCGGCGGCCAGGAGCAGACGCAGGTGGTGGGGGACAGCCGCCTGTGCATCACGCAGGAGTTTGGGACGCAGCAGCAGGACTCACTGCTGGAGGGCGCGCTGGACGCGGGTGCCGGGGAGGGCGAGGATGGCTGCGGCAGGGGCGGCGGGCGGCTGAGCCCGCTGAGCCCGCTAGACCCGCTGTCGCAGGCGGGCTTGGGGCCCGGCGGGGAGGGCGGCCTGAGCCCCAGCGGTCACAATTTCCTGCGCGGCGTGGTCAAGAAGCGGCGCAACGAGGTCACCATACTGACCAAGATCGGAGAGGGAGCGTGAGTCGGGGTGGTGGTGTCGGCTTTGGGTGGCAAGTGGTGGCAGCTTCGGGTGGCAGGCTTTGCAAAAGGGAACGCGCCGACGTCATTCGTTACATCAGCAAGGGGTGCGTGGCGCGCTCAAGAAGTACGGCACGCGTGGTTTCCTTTGCCATGCGGACCTCTCAGCAAAGCGCTGGTTCCATGGCAGGGCGTGCAAAACTGTGTCGGGCGGTCAGGCAGCAGGTTAACCCACTCCTGACGATGTGCAGGCGCCGCGACGTACATCACGTTCACCATGTGCAAGTAGCTTTTGGTTACATGTGAGCCTGACGTGCCGTGCATGCCCCGCCATGTGCTCTACCATTTGCACAGGTTTGGCGAGGTGTCCCAGGCGCAAGTGTTCCCGTATGGCATCGTGGCCATCAAGTGGCTGAAGGTGGGTCAACGAAACTTAGTGTTCAGCAGCAAGGTCTGGTGAACCAGGTCATGGCGTACGGAAAGGCCTCCAGCAAAAAACAGCCCTGCATCACGGGCCTTCTCACTCGTTCTCCCTCGACTGCATTCTGTGGGGCACTATCGCTTGTACTGCTTTGCGCCCTAATTTCACCTGCATGCCCGTCATTTGCCCCTCAATGTATGCCCGCAGCGCGACCGGTTCGCCAAGTACTCGGAGTCCTTCCAGCGCGAGGCGGAGACGCTGGCCAAGCTGAACCACCCCAACATCATCCGCATGTACGGCCTGGTCATGGACACGCCCGACCCCACGGGGCCGCAGGGCGCGGGCGGCGGCGCAGGCGGCTCGGGCGGCGGCGCAGGCGGCTCGGGTGGGGGCGGCGGCGGGCCGGGCGGCAGCGGGGCGTCTACCCCCACGGGTCTTATTGGCGGCATCATCACGGAGTTTGTGCGCAACGGCAGCCTGGGGCAGTACCTGCGGTCGCTGGGCGGCAGGCGGCTGTCACTGCGGCAGCGGGCCATGATCGCGCTGCAGGTGGGGCAGGGGGGCGTTGGAGCAGATGGGTGGGTGTTGAGGACGGGAGGCTGGGCTAAGCTGCATGCGAATAGGCTTTCAGACTCGCCTTCCAAAGGTCAGGGCACCTGCTCCACGGCCGTGTATCATACTAAAACGATTGTCATCACACCTGAGCTGCAACTCGAAGTTTGTTTCTCGCCTTTCTTTGCTGCTGCTGTTGCCTACCTGCTCGATCTTGGAATCTTCGCTGACCCTCCTCCCATGTACCTACTCCGCCCCCGTTCATTCTCGCTCGCAGGCCTCCCTGGGCATGGCCTACCTGCACGAGCAGTCCCCCGCCGTGGTGCACTTCGACCTCAAGCCCGACAACCTGCTGGTGGACGGCGAGGGCGACACCATGGTCATCAAGGTGGCCGACTTCGGCCTGTCCAAGCACAAGCTGCACAGCCACGTGTCGTGCCGCGACCTGCGCGGCACGCTGCCGTACATGGCGTACGAGCTGGTGTCTAACAACGGCATCGTCAGCGAGAAGGTGGACGTGTACAGCATGGGCGTGGTGATGTGGGAGATGTACACGGGGGAGGTCCCCTTCGCCAACCTGACCGCGCAGGACATCCTGATGGGCCTGGTGCACGGCAACCTGCACCTGGCCATCCCGCCCAGCTGCGAGCCCGAGTGGCGCAGCCTGGTGGAGACGTGCATGGACCCCAACCCCGCCAACCGGCCCAGCTTCCAGGAGCTGGCCATGCAGCTGCAGGAGATCCTGCGCCTGGAGCGCCAGGGCTCCAACGCCAGCTCGGTCAGCCTGGGCAGCAGCGTGGCGGGGCCGGCGGCGGCAGCGGCGACCAGCGCGGGGGAGAGGGACGGTGGCAACGGCCACCGTGTCGGCGGCAGTGGGGGCCGAGGGGCAGCAGCGGGAGCGGGAGGTGGTGGGGATGGGGCGGCCGGGCGGCTTGGGAAGCAGGCGGAGGAGGACGGATGGGGCCGACAGCACCACCACCATCAGCAACATTACGGCGGTGACAGCGGGGGCGGGCTAAGGGGGGCGTTGCTGCCTGCGGGGCAGCTGCCGTCACCTGCGGTGCTGAGGCCGGTGCCGCCGCCGCCGCCCGTGCCGCAGCTGCTGCCCAACCTCTTGCCAAAGCAGCCGCAGGCCCCGGCGCCTGTGCAGCCGCCGACGCCGGTGGGCCATGTCCAGCCGCCTATGCCGGTGGCGGGCGGGCAGCCGGTGGCGAACAATCCTCTCGCGCAGCTGTTTGCGCAGCAGCCGCCGCGCCAGCAGCAGGCGGCTCAGGGGCTTCCGCGGCCGCCGTTGTTCGGCCCCTTGGGGCTCGACCAGCCAGGTCAGAACGGGCTAGGCGGCCTGGCATCGCCGGCGCTCCCGCCGACGCCATTCCCATTGCCAAACCACCTGCACATGTCGCATCACCAGCAGCAGCAACAGCAGCAGCACCAGGGCATGGGGCTGTTTGGCATGCAGCAGGGGCAGGCACAGGGGCAGGGGCAGCACCAGCTGAACCTGGGTGGGTTGTTTGGCATGGGGCCGGCGGGGACAGCCGCCGCCGCCGCTGGGGGCGGGTGGCCTTCCGCCCCTGGTTGGATGGGGCGAGCGCCGGTCGTGACGCCCGCTCCGCGCGTCAGCCGGAGAGGAGGTAGGCCTGCACGCTGTGCGGCCAAAAGGCAGCCTCGCATCGAGGTTGCTGCACGAACACATCAAGGAGTGAGAGATCAGCAGCAAATGGAGGCAATGTATGTGTCGCGCTTCTCCGACACAGCTGCCGCCGCAGCCGGGCTCAAAGCCGCAATCGGGCCGCGGCACGTGAGCTTGGCCCCAGGCGGCTCCGAGCCGTCACCGCGCTGCCCCGATCTGCCCCGCCCCTCGCCCCGCCGCCACCCGTCGCCCTGGACCCCGCCGCCTGCCGCGCGCCTGAGCGAGGCGCCGTGCACTGCTCTGAGGAACGAGAGGTGGGCCGTCATCTAGCGGTGTTTGCCGCGGGCGGTTGTCAATCTTTGTGCAGGAAGGTAGCGGGATTGGGCTGCGGGAAGGGGTTGTGGCGAGGGTCAGGCGCCGCATGGGAGCAGGTGCAAGCGCACCGCGTGACAGCGTAATGCACGGGTGACGAGGTGGAACGAGGTGGGCACGGTGAGGAGCGGAAGGGGTGTGTATCTGCTGCATCGGTTGGAGATACGAGTTAGCAATGGAGGAGGCGGAGAAGTCGGAAACACCGGCTACACAGTGCACTGTTGAATGGCGCTGTGGTAGTGGAGCCGCGGTATGGTGAGTGTGCTGCTAAGGCAGCGATGTTTCGGGGCGGAACCGGTCCTTGGCGGTCTGCCGTACGTGGTGTAGGGACATGTGTGAGAGTAGCGTCGCCTGTGGGGGCTGTGGTGTCTTTCGCGGCCCGCGGTCCCCGTGGTGCTTCGTGATGCGATGACGCTTTGCCGTGCGTGCTTCTTATGGTGTTTGGCTTCACGTTTCCTTTGCCGTGCCTTGCTTGTGCGGCTGTGTCATGTGCAATGTCTTGTGATGTTTCCCAGTCGTCGGAGCGGAGTGCCGCTGCTGCTGCTGTGCTGCATGGCCTCGAACCCACCACGCCCTGAGCGTGTTGGTGGGTCAGCCGTTTGCCGGCGTCGCACCGTGAATTGCTGCGGGGCCTGGCGTCCTGTCGGCAGCAGCGCGTGGCGTCTTGACTAAGAATGCAATATTCTTCCTGACAATCCATTCTAGCAGTAGGCTAGCAGACGTATCTATGACTGTCAGTTAACCGCAGGGTAGATGCAGCACTGTATACGCGTGCCCGGTTGGGACTGGCGACGGCGACACATTGGGTCTGCCGCCCTGGGCGCGTGCGAGGGAAGGTGGCGGGCGCGGGGCCTGGCTGGTGCGTGGTGGCGGTGGTGGCACGTGGTGGCGGCGGCGTGTGTCGCTGGCCTATATCATCTAGGTGGGCCAAGGGCTTCGGCCCGGCAGGCAAGCCGAGTGTCCTATTGCTCGGGGCGGTGCGGCTGCCCCTGGTTGCACATCCCGTCATGTGAGAGACGCCTGTGTCCGTTCCAAGCCGGCCTGAAAGTGAGGGGTAGCTCGTAGCTAGCGCGTGAGGAGCACGGACCGTTGTGGTGGATGCGGGGGTCTGCATGCCCGATGGCGGGTATGGGGCTCTGCGTCCCCGGTTGTGTACACGGTGTGCGAATATGGGTGGAAGGTGTGCGGATTGCGGGGGAGGCGGTATGGTGCGGCGTAAAAAGACCGGGCGTTCGCCGGCGCCGTGCCTGCCGCCTGTGCCAGGTTGCGAAGGGCGTGTACGACACCCGTCAGACACCGGAATAGAGTGTAGGAGGGACGGCCTGCTTTAGGTGTGTTTGCCATCGCATCAGCTGTGGATCAATGCGTCATATGTGATCGTTTCCCGTCTCGTGACTGCTTGTCATCCGGGCCATAAAATGAGGCGGCGGGTGCGCCCCTGGCTGCTGCTCGTTCGCGCAGAAGCGGGGCTGGCACCCGCCCCCCGCAAAAATATAAGGCATTACACGGAGGTGTGTTCATTTGGCCCGTGTCTGCTAATTGCTGGGGCCGCTTTTTTTCTGGCACCTCCATTGCAGCTGGTGCGCGGTGTGGGGCACTGGGCCCCGCACCGCCCCAGCCTACCACACCTCACCCTTCATGTACCGGGGGGAGCGTGGGCGGTTTGGGTTGTTCACTGGTGTGTGGTTTGGGCGGGACGATATGGTGGCAAGTCTGGGCTGACGTCCCATCGGGGACAGCCTCCCGCCATGTACTTTTGAGTCTTGTGTGTCTGCGGCCGTAATCAGTGGGGCCATTTTAGAGCGCCCCATGCCGCACAAGAAAGGAACGTCTTAGCAAGGGGTGTGGTGCCTTCGCTTCACGCTACCTGCCGGTCGTGCAATTAAGTCGGACGCGTGGAGGGGAACGGTGGGCGTCCCCGTATTGCGTAGTATACGCTTTGTGGAGTTTCGAATGCTGTCGATGTTGGCCGTGGAATGGCCTTGCTGGTTACGGGAATGCATCTGATTCTTTATGGTGTGACGGCGCGCGCACTTGAGCGTGCATGCCAACCCATGCAAATACCAAAATAACAGAAAAAATACAAAAAATCTTTGTTGGGCTTCAGCTGCGGACATTGGGTTTGGCCTCGATTGCTGTACGGCCTGCCTGCCGTACTCTTGTAACATCACCATTGTACCAGTCGTTGACGCGTCGAAAGGACCCATGTAGGGTACCGGTAGTGGCACAGTCAGTCGTGGAGACCAGCAAGGAAGGCGGCTCTTGCGCATGAGACTTCCCTGATTGAGTGCCTTGTCAACTTCATAAGGAACGTGGGCATGAAACGTTGGGGCGCTAAGAGCACCTGTACAGTGGTTGTTAACGGTCCCTTCCATGCCGTACCGTGGTATTATCGATGGCCTTCCGGAGGTGAAGTGGCGCCGCGCCGTTGCCGGGGCTCGCCAGTACAGCACTGCTGGGGGCAACACTGCGTGTGGCTGGTGGGTGAACAGGAGCAGTTTAATGAGGTGCCAGGGAGCAGCAGGGAGTCACGGACACACTGGTGCCTGCACATGATGAAGTGCGTTGACAAGTAGAAGCTGAAGAACGGCGGATCATCCCAACAAACGCCGTGCTGCTCGGGAAGCTGACAGGCGGGCCATGGAACAGGACCAGCGCGAACAGTCAGTCAGTCAGTGCAGGTCAATGTTACAGGGCGAGGGTTCGTCAAACCCTCCGCAAGCGCAGCGACCCATGTACGAGCCTGAGGCTTAAGGGTCTACATTCAAAGAACCAAGAACAACGAAAGCCCGCAGGGTGCAAGTTGGTGCTGAACCAGCCGGCTTCTGGTGGGGTTGGGAAGGAGGGGCGACTCCGTTGAAGGGAGCTCCTTCAGCTGCATTCAAAGCGTGGACCCCAGCACCGAATTCCGAGCCCCTGTAACCTTCTCACTAAGAAAAAAGAAAAAAAAAACCTCGTTGGCTTCAGCCGTTGGGCACCCGCCAGCTATCAACGCACTGCCGGCCGCGCACACTCTGGCACACTCTATCAGCCTCAATGCACGCCAGGGCACGTACGACTGCGCAGCACCTATCACTAAAAGACTTGACGCAAACCCTAACCGCCAACAAGCGTGTGTAGGTAATAGCACGGCGCAAAGACAGGGCCTTCCGCTGGGAAGCACGCCTCACAGGTCACAGCTGCAGCTGCTCAACACCATCCCGACAGGCACGGGTGCAATGACCTTTCGCTTTGCAGCCATCCACCTTCACGGTATGGTACTTTCCTTCGTGCTGCCCTGTGGTGCAGGCAGAAGCAGCAGGGCAGGATCAGGAGCCGTAAGGCCTCCGTTCCAGTAGGGGCTGCTGCTTCAGTGGTGCCAGCGGCCGTGGCCGTGGTACCGGCCTCGGTGCATTGGACCGGCAGCAGCCGTTCCAAACCACACAGGTGTCAGATGTTGGTGCGTGGGGCGGGCGCCGGCGGGCCGGTGCTCTCCAGGGTCCTCCCGCCCCACGAGCGCACACGGCAGGCTGGCACAGGCCTACCTGGGCCTACCTGGGCCTACCTGCATTGCAGCCGCTGCCCCCACCGCACCGCTAGGGGAGTACCGCCACAGATCTGCTCATGAATGAGGTAAATGACGGGGGAAATCCCTTCCCCTGGCGCCAATGGAATTGGGGGAATACGATCCTTACTGGTCCACCACCCAAACCATGGTTATGAATCTGAAAGACAGTGCGGATGCGCAAGCGCAAGACCGCTTCATAACACACTCTACTCTCCAAGACAAGAGCAGAGGGGCGAGCCAGCCGCCGTTGGGCATACGGGATCGAACTGGCGACCTTGTGCTCACTTGCACAAGATCACATCGGATGACGCCCATTCCCGATGATCATACCGTAAGCACCCCTGATAAGCACCCGGGCTGCTGGCTCACTCCTCTCACCTCCACATTGACACTGGTAGGTTCAGCAATCAGGCCTACTTGGCATGGGCCCAACGACGAGCCGCGACGAGAGTGTCGTGCACAACCATGGGAGCCTCCCTGTGCACAAGAGCACAACCGTGCTACTGCTCCAACGTGGAACGTCCAGGTCATGAAACACGCTAAGGCCAGCCTACAAAGGTATACACAAGCGCAATTATGCATACAAAGCCTCATACGCAGCTGTCTATTCGCATTCGCCCTCTGGGTCGCAGTCAATCAGCGAGCCGCTGGAGATGGCAACCTTCGCTGATCGGTTGCCCAGCGCTATGAAGCTTCTTTCTATGATGACAGCATTGCCTATTCTGCTGCTGGCGGTGCTTCCGTTGGCGATGCTTGCGTCCTGTTTCGTCACTGTGCTCGGCGTCCTGTCTCTGGCGTTCGGCTCTGGATGGTGCTTTGCAAAGGTGGATACGGGTTCGGTGCTATGCGTTGGATTGCCGCAAAGGCTGGTGTTACCTGAATGCGCGCAACCATGGCCTTGCTCCAGCTACTGCAGCGAGTCCTCACCACCCGAAAACTACGCACAAGCCTCTTGGAGGCTCGCCATGCGCTGTTCCAAGGCTATGCGTCCGCAGGCGAAGCCTGTCCCGGGCGTGCAGCTGACTTCGGAGCCACTTGCAGTTGCTACAGGCCTTACCAGTGGAGATGTGTGCCAGGTGCGCCCGGTTTCCAACGCCCATGTCACACACAAGCACCCCCCCTAATGTACGCCGCATGTTCATGTCTGATGCATTGATGGCCTGCCTTTTCGTGCTGCTTTGACGTTGTTCGTTCCCTGCCGGCCCTGGCGCAGGCCCGCAGCCCGGGCCGCCTCAGCTCCATGCAAGTGGCCATCCCCAGCAGCTCCGAATGTGGCGTGAACGACGCCATCGACGGCTCTACTGGCTCCGGCTCCTTGCCCGCCCTGTCCCCCGTCTCGTCTCAAGACCCCGACAGCACCCTGCCAGCGTTGCCCGTGTCTGAGGGAGCAGCTGCTGCGGCCTATGTGCACGCAGCCGCCAGCACCCCCCTCGACGCCGCGGCTGGGCTCTGCAGTGCGTCCCAGCACCCCGACGTGCAGGACGCCGGGCCACCGGCTGCCACGGCCTGCCCCGATGCGCCCATGGATGGCTCGTGGCTGGCTACCTGTGTGGTGGAGCGGCGGCTGGGAGAGGTGCGCCGTGGGGCGTGGGGGCAGGGTCGCACAAGAGGGTCTCGGGTGCAGGCAGCTGCATGAACCTCCAGCTGCCGTGGAGGGATAGCTGTAAGCAGGAAGTGTAGGCGTGTACACTGTGTCGCAGCAGTGGGCTGCGGGGCGCAGCCGTGGTTGGGCGACTTGGTTGCGGTGGTGGTCGAACCACGTTTGCTTTCAGGGGAAGGCACAGGGTTGTGACTACTGGCTGTTGCAACGCCGGTGGCATGGCGCACCTGCACCTCCACGTGTTACCTCGTGTTGCAAGCCGCAGCCACTGCCGGCCACGCCCGGAGTACATGCTTGTTAGCCGGTGGCACGGCGCACCCTGCACCTGCACCTACATGCGAAGCCTCGTGCCGCACGAGCTCTGCTGCGGGAGTTGAATATCGACATGCCAGCCTCTCCTAAAACCAAGTTCCGTTTGACAAGGCACGGCTTTATCTAATTTGAAACGGTTTGCAAACATGCAATGTGTTACCTCGTGTTGCCAGCCACTGCATGGCCGCTCGCAACCACGGTTGGAGCATGGCCGCTCGCAACCACGGTTGGAGCACACGCACCCTCCACTCACGCTCTGGCGCTGCCCGCCCGCCATTCATTTGCCGCTCCGCGGTTTACCCCCACTTATCCATAGTATACCGAAGGGGAGCCCACCCGCGGCAAAGGCCTCAGCTAGCGTCAGCGGGCCCAGCAAATTCCTTTGAACAGGTGCCCTAAGGGCTAGGACCGCTACCTCCTCCTCCTCTGATAGGGCATTTGCACTTAGTTTGGGTTGGGTGAGGGTTGGCAACGCGGCGCTCGCGTCAACCACGGTCGACACGAGGAACATCGCGACGCCTGCGACATGTCGCGTTCATCGACTACATTAGTCCAAGACCGTCACTCGCCATGTCAACCACAACAAATAACCCTGCGGACCTTCTGCATCACCTGCCGGCCGCCCACGCGCTGTACCCCACCACCGAGACCTGCGCCACGACCACCGCCCCACAACCGAGCGTCTCCCCTGGTTCCGTGCGCACCACCCTGCCTTGCTGCATGCCTCACACCTGTTCCTGTCGGTCTCCACAGCAGCTTACAGTGTCCCACTGTTACACCCACACACCCCTCACTGCCCTTCCGCCTTCCCCCGCCACATGCCTGTGCCGCACTGCCCCCCGGACGGTCAGCATGTACAGACCGCCCCGGGTTGCGGAGTTGTTTGGGGAGCTCACACGAGCCCCGCTCCGCCCCGCCTGCCTGCCTTCCTGGCCCCCTGTCCCCTTGCCCATGCTTCCCTGTTACTTGTCGTACTTTCCGTGTCACCTGACCTGCCTTTCCTTCCACCCCTCTGCCCCTATTCCCACATACCCTTCCTATTTATCCCCTCATACACTTCCATTTTTCACCCAAGTCGCCCTCGCACCCTCGGCTCGCGACCCTTGCCCAGCTCAGCCACCGCATTCCCTGCCCGCGTGCATTTGCTTCCCTCCTACTTTATATGAACCTTACTGACGTATTTTCATCCCTCCGTTTTTCCCCTTCCCTTTCCGCCCTTGTTCCCAGGTGAGACGGGTTGACATGGGTGGGCGCGGGTTCGTTGTGCCGGCTTGCACCGTCGTGGGACAATAGGCATGAGGGTGCATTCAGTCAGCCAGTCAGCTCCAGCCAGCCTTCAGCGAGCGTTCCGGGTTGTCAGCAGCGCGTTTCTTAGCATGACGCCACGCTTAGCCGCAGCCTCAGCCGTGAACCCAGCCGGTACGTATCAGGTGGTAAGTATTAAGTTGTTTTCCGCTTTCCGTTGCCGCCGCTAACCTCGCTCTATGCAGGCCGACTGTTTCCGATTCCCCTTTGCCGCTTTGCGGTTACCCCCACTTCGTCTGTCGGCCTACCGCCTGACCCCCCTCTCTTCCTGCCCCCAACGCCCACACCCGGAGCCGCGCAAAATTCCACTCACACTCTACGGCTGCCCTCCCCCTGCCTGCCAATCAGCCGTTTTTGCTTTCCGTTGCAGCCACTAACCTCACTCTCTGCAGGCCGCCTGCTTCCAATTTGCCCTTGCCCCTTGGCGCTTAACCCCCTGCCTGCCCCCGCCGCCTGCAGGGCGCCTTCGGCCACGTGGACCTGGTGCTGGTCACCCCGGAGACCGGCGCCCCCTTCCGGGCGGCACGCAAGCGCACGGCGCTTGGCGCCTGCAAGGCGGCCATGCTGGCCGCTGAGGTAGCGGTGCTGCGCGCGGGGCGCGGCTGCCCCCACGTGCTGCAGCTGTACGACGTGCGCTCCACCGACAGCCACCACGAGCTGCTCCTGGAGCTGATGGAGGGCGGCACCATGGCGGTGGAGCTGGTGGGAACGGGCCGGGGGCGTGGGGTCGGAAGGGGCCGATCAGCAGACGGAGCAGGGGGCCGTGGGACAGGGGACACAGACATGCACCACTGTGGGTGGCCTGCGGGGCCGCCCTGAGTGGAGGCGCGCAGTACGGCAGCAGCCTCAGTAACGCCGCCTTCCATGGCGTACGGTATGTGCCTGTTGGGTGTGTTATGCTCCACATAGTGCTGGGAGGCACCGTACTGGGAAAAAGCAGGTGCTGTTTGGTGTGAAAGTGCCAGACTGCCTCCTACCTCCGTGCCTCCACCAAGATGAGAGGGGGTTGATACTGTGCCGCACTGACGCTTGCAGCCCCCTGCCCTACCTTCCGCATCCCTGACGCCGTCTGTCCCTCCCCTGTGTCGACGCCCCAGGCCACGAGCCTGCAGCAGGACTGCCGCGGCCTGAGCCCGGACCGCATCCGCCAGGCCGCCATCAGCTGCCTGCGGGGCCTGCAGCACCTGCACCGCCAGGGGCTGTGCCTGCGCGACATCAAGCTGGAGAACCTCGTGGTGCGGTCGCCCGGCGGCCAGATGGAGCTGGCTGATTTCGGGCACGCCACACCCACGGACTCAAGCGGCCGTCTGGCGGACCAGTGGTGGACCGGCACCCTGTTGTACAAGGCGCCCGAGGTGTCGCCTCCCAGCAGCCGGCGCCCAGCGCGGCAGCTGCAGCACAACGGCGGCGGACGCTTGCCAGCGGCTGGCGGCGGGAAGGCGGCTAAGGCGCATGTGCTTACGAGCAAGGTGGACATCTACGCGCTGGAGGTGAGCCTGCGCTTGTGCGCCGGGTGGAACAGCAGGTGGCAGACCGCCCTGCCCGCGGAGCTGCAGGCCTTCATCGACTGCCTCATGGAGCCGCTGCCCGCCAAGCGCCCCACCGCGGGGCGCGCGCTGCAGCACGCCTTCCTGCAGCAGGAGCCGTGAGTGGCCCCGGCGTGGCCAGCGGGGCAGGAGCGTCTGGGCCTCGTGCGGACACGCCTTCCTGCCGCAGGAGCCGTGACACGCCGCGGCAGGGGCAGGGAGGTAGGGGCGGGGGCCTGGTGCTGACAGCACCCACGCGCACCAGCTGACAGCGGTGTGCCCACGCACTCACTAGCCGCAGGGCGAGGGGGGTTGCTTGTGTGCGGTACCCACAGCTGTACACGCAACCGTCTGTTATGGTGCACTTGGGTGCCTGTTTGCTGCAGGGTCAGCGGGGATATATTGGGAGGGAGAATGGCTATGCCATGGACATGGGGGTATGAGCGGTTTGGGGAAGGACGGCGGGATGGGCACGGGGCGGCATGGGTGAAGCGGCGGAGGCAGTGCTGCTACATTGATGCAAAGCGGCGGGGTGGGCGAGGATGTGGGCGGTCTGCCCTTTCTAGGACAGGCGAGATTGGTGATGGGTGGGGGTTCGGTATTGAACCCAAGCTGAGGCTGGGCGGTGGGGCTGTCGGGGTGCGGATACGGACACGGCAAGACACCCATACGGGATGTGAGCGAAGTACGAGGGTGCGTGGGGGAAGTTTGCACGGGCAGGCACGGGTGAAAGCGACTCGCGTGCAGGTGGAGGGAAAAGCGCAGGTTCAGAGCGGGGGGCAAGACTTAAATATGCTGCGGCAGGCGAGGACGAGGGGAGAAGTGGTGACACGGAGCCCATAGGGTGCCTTGGCTTGGACTGAGTTGCGGGCGCCGTACTAGCGGCCCCAGGTCATTGGGACTGTGTAGCGTGAGAGTGCATGGCTGGCGGGAGGCTTGATTTGCGGCAACTGTACGTGGGGTTGGAAGGAGGTGTGCCTCAGCTGCAATGGAAATGTAGTTGGTGCACAAGCAGCTCAGTAGTACTGCCCCGCCCCCACATGCAGTCAACGCACTGGCGACCGCAGTGCAGGGGAGATCCCCTGCGGCAGTGCGCCTTCTCGAGGGTGGAAGCTCCGGCCTGCGACAGCGTTGGGTGCCCCGTTGGTATGGCACTGTGGAGAACAGCGTCAGGACAGTGAGCACCTCGGCGAGCCCCCGCATGCTGTTGCTTGCGACAGCAGCGCGGACCAAGGCGCGCTGACCCAAGGGCTTCAGGTTAGTGCGTTATCCGGCGTCCCGAGGCCCTGCACCGGTAACCATCAGGCAGCCACAAGGTAAGCCCAGCGGGCCGATATATTACCTGATGGTCTCTGTTATTCAGCGTCCCATGCTTATACTGCAGTGCCCGGTGTACACCGTGGCTGCGTGGCATCGGCACGGGCCAGCTTGCCAGGAGCCGAGGCCAACCGTCGGCTTCACAGGGCCTCATCACGGGTGCGCCATGCCACTCATACCGCCAGTGCTGTTCGGCAACATACACAACAGCTGATACAATATGTTATTCTTACTAAAAGCGGATGGTGTATAGCCAGTCAACGTTCACGCATCCCTAGGCTACACAACAGCAAACCGACCCACGGGTCCGGCCCCTCATCAAGTACGCACGCGGTCTGAGCAAGCCGCTGCACACCTGCGCTTTGTTATATGGCTACATATACCGGTCACCACAGTTTGGGCGATAGCGGTCGCACCATGGGCGCCGGGAGCACAGCTTTCGCGCTCGCCGTCGATGCCCAGCAGGAGCACCAGGATCAGGAGCCGCTGCCCGCCGCGGCCGTGTTGCCGCTGGTGTGGCGCCACCTGGTGGCCTACGGCCCACCGGTGGACCTGCGCACTGCCCTGGCGGCCGCGTGTACGTTCCGGGCGTTACGGGTGGAGATGCGGGCGACGGTGACAAGGGGCAAGCTGGAGCGGCCCAGCCAGGTACGCGTGCGGCTGGGCGCTGGGGTACAACACCTACCGTACGAGCTGGGTACACTGCCCTGTGTGCAGGGCCGTGCTGCAGCTCTTCGCGTACATCACCGTATGGGGATGGCGAAAGGGGAGCCAAGGCTTTACGGTCAGGGCTCAGGGGTCCCCTGTTAACGTGCGCAATGCTTTGTCACAGCATGTGCAGGTAGTGCAGTGTATACTGGGTAGATCGCTGTTGACAAGGAACGTGGCTGACGCGGTCTTGCCCACTAATTCCGTTGCTTCATGCACGCCAGGGCCTTTTAGAATCCGTCTGCCACGCGTTCCCGCTGCTCAAGGATCTGGAGGTGGAGTGCGGCCGTTGCAGCACATCCGCCGCACCTTCATCCGGGTCGCAGAGCCAGTACGGCCAGTACGGCTTTGACCACGGCTACCAGCATGATGTCGGGAGTGGCAGCACAGCACAGCGCAGCAGCAGGTTCAGGAAGAAACAGTCGCGTCCCCGACTGACTGGGGCGAGGACAGCGAGTCGCCAAGCCCTTTGGGCTGCGAGGACGGCAATGACAGCGTGGGCAGCAGGAGCGAGGAGCACAGGCAGGGCACGTGGTGGGGTCGGCGGGCTGCTGAACGCTTCCCGTTCAACGAATTCGCATGGCACCTGGACTTTGAGGGCATGCGCTTCCCTGTCAAAGCGCCGCCTCGCCGAGGTCCCAGGCGCAGGTGGGATGAGGCCTCGTATGACAGTGATGACAGCGACCTCGGCGCCGGCAAGCAACCGTACAGCTACTTCCAGGCCCTGCAGTGGTCAGCGCTGGAGCGCCTGAACCTGCGCGGCGTGAGCTTGGCGCTAGAGAGCACGCGGCTGCCGGTGCGCAGCGCGCCACGGCTGCGGCGGCTGGTGCTGCAGGACTCGGTGAGTGCCTCTGGGTGCGATGCCCGGTGGTCTCGGTGCTTGCTGTGGCTCACTGTGCTTTTATCCAGCGATGTGTCACGGCGTCACTCGCATTCAGGTGTACAGTTCTTGAGGAGGCTATAAGTTATCAACAACATGTACTGCGCTATGCCGTCAGCTGCTACGCGTGTCACAGGGTATCACCAGTAGGCTGCCCAACCGTTCGATGTGCGCACGCGCCGTCAACACAGCGCTTACGACTCAACTGCAGCACGAGCGGCAGAACACAGCAATACCTAAGTTATCACCGGATACCGTATCCTGGTACCTGCTTTCTTCATTATCCATTCCCCAAGCCAACTGTCGTGGCTGTGGGCCCTGCCCCGCCGCACCGGTACACGACCACACCAGGTGCTGTCGCATGAGGAGTACTACCCGCTGGGCTTCCCCAGGCGCTTGAGGTCGCTGCACCTGCACGCCTTCAGCGTTGCACTGGACGAAGACTTTCGGGCGCTGTCCGATGTTCTCAGCGACCAACCTCGCCTACGAGTAATCAGCGCAACCCAGCTCTCAGGCGTCCGCTGCGGCTACCAGCATGAGCTCCGCTTACCACGCTGCGAGCAGCTCCGGCTGGGCTGGTGAGCAGCTTAGCATGGGGCTCAGGGCGCCGCTTTGCTGCTGTGTGCACGCATGAAACCAAGTAGCACGGCCAGACCTTCTAACAACTCGCCTGCCCACAGCATAGGCGTTATCACGATGGGGCCTAAGAGCGATTACCGTATTCCACGTTTGGTGCAAGATCCGACACAATTACTCTCAGCACCATTTGCCGGTGTACGTACTTCACGTTGCGGTTTTCTTGTGTGGCCCCCACTCCTGCCGCAGCGACGGCCTGACCCACCTGCGCGTGTGGGCCCCCCGCCTGCGCCGCCTCGACCTGAGCGCCTGCCGAGACCTGCGAAGCCTGCGGCTGCTGCAACAGGAGCCGGAGCGGTACCGGTACGGCAACCAGGGCTTCCCGCGCGGCCTTCCCGCCGCCATGGGGGCCCTGGCGCTGGGCCCCGCACATGGCGCGCCAGGGGCGGCTGCGGACCCTGCGGTGGCCGCCGGCAGCAGCGCGTGCAGCAGCAGCTACGTGTCGCCCGTGCCGCAGCCCCCCGCGGTGTGGGTGGACCTGTCTGGCACGCAAGCCTCACGCTACACGCTGAAGCAGCTGCGGACGCACCCGCGGGTGGGCCAGGAGCGCCTGGTGGCGCCCCAGCGGCTAGGCACGAGGAGGCCGATGTACGGCGCGTATGAGTTCAAGTACGACCGCAACGGCGCTCTGCACTGGTCCGGTGCGCGCTGCAGCCATGGCAGCAGCGGTGAGGAAGAGGACCATGTCCATTACCTTGACCCGGGTGACCCCATCGACTGCGAAGGCCCAGACCTATGGTCCTGACGGTGTGTGTACGGTAGCTACGCATCCTGTGTATTCCTGCTGCGGCGGCTTGGCACACATGGAGACGGGGCAAACTGCTGGCTGCCGCGGCGCAGGTGGTAGACTACAGTTGATGGTTGACTTCGACCTGCAGCTGGCATTTGGCGCTGGTTGCAGCCTGCAAGTGCTGACAGTACCGTGCCAACCACCAAACAAAAACCGTTCCATGGCGGTACCGTGTTGTTGATTTTTTGTGTTGGGTGGTCATCATGGGACGGCCGTGAGGTGTTGTAGCAGTGGCCTCAGACAGGTTGGATAGCGCACAGTGCTCGAATATGCTTGAATTGCCAGCGCTGCACCATGCCACGGACAGCGCGCTGTCTTTTGAACCCACGCCTTGCGTTGTTCTGTGGCCGGGTGTTGGCCTGTGGCCCCTTCCCCTGAGCAATCTCCGTTTGGTGAGTGTAATGTCAAGGCGCAGTACCGCACAGCCGGAGGGGTTGGGCAACCACGTGGCCCGGAGTATCCCCCCGTCCGTGCAGGTCCATGCATGCAACAGTGCAAGGGGCTGGGCTCTATAACGGGACCAAACTGCAATGGCAGGTACCGTACTGCAGTATGATAGGTATTTGCACGGCAGTCCTAACCACCTGCAACTGTGCCGCTGTGCACCCAAGACGTCACATCAGCCCCTGGATACCGTACGGTAGCGTTGCAAGTGTGCGGAACTGTCCCAGTTGGCCTGCTGGTGTTAATCCATGCATCAGGTACGTCTTAATGGAGGCGGCGGCCATCCTGTTCAAGTAGCGATTCGCTGTCCAGGAACAAGTAAGCTGCATGTGCGCTGCATGCCAACGCCACCCTATCCAGCATTATTCGGCGTCAGGGCCAGCGTCATTTGGCAGCACGCAACATGCAGGTGCAGATTGAAAACCGCCAAACTGCTACCCACATCAGTAGTTCAGTACGGATTCAGCACTGACTTGAGCAAACTGCTAAATAAGGAATACAGGAAGGAAATCCAGTCAGGGAAGCTACAGCACGCTTGGTCCAGCCGTCAAAGAGCCTAACACTGACAATGCTATGTGCCTCAGCAGACGTCCGTGCCTCCTGGCTGGCGTGTACGAAGCGCAACACGCCGCACCAGGGAGCTCGTTTCTCTGCCGACCGGTGCCCTAAGCTCCGCGCTCTCCCCTAGCCACCTTCCTGCCACCTGTCACCGACGCCGCTCACCACCACCGACTGGCAGCTCCCGCAGCCACGTGCCCACCTCCAGCCGCCCATCCCACTGCACCATTCGCGCCATCTCACGCAACCGCTCTGCCGTTCTGTGCACCATGACGCCAGCGCTGCCCACCAACAGACCAACCCACCGTTATCCGGCCATCCCTCCCCCCCTCCTTCCCCTACCCCCTGCCCGCAAGGCCTGCTCCCTACCACTGGACGGCACCGAGCTCTCCGCCGCCGCCCACCACGGCCACGTGCACGTGTGCTCCTGGCTCCGGAGCCACGGCTGCCCCTGGCCCTGGGCGCTGCTGGCCACCGCCGCCGCCGCCGGCCACGTGCCCGTGTGCACGTGGCTCCTGGATGGCGGGGCGCCCGCCGACCTGTTGCCGGGCACGCTGCACGCCGCCGCAGCCGCCGGGCGCGGCGAGGCCGTTGCGTGGCTGCTGAGCAGGGGATGTCCCTGGGCCGACGACGCGGCGGGCGCGGCGGCACGTGGCGGCAGTTTTGCGCTGGCGGCGGCGCCCTCCTCGCCCTCCGCCGCCGCCGCCACCGCGGCTGCTGCGGGCGTTACGTCCTGCGGCGGCAGCTGCTGGATGTCGGTCTTGGTGGCCAGCGACTCGAGCGCCACGAGGACCTGCAGGGGGGCCAGGGAGGGAGGAGAGCGTCCCATGCGGGGTCACTGTATAGTATCGGTGGACGGGAACTCGTTACACGCGTGTTGCACCCATGCCGGTGGCCCCACTCCGCCATCGCCACAAGCTGTACGGCATGACCTGTCCTGGCCCGCCCGGTAGCCCGCCTAGCACCTGTAACGCCGCTGCTCCCGAACCCTGTCGTACAACTACCACCAGCTGGCTACATCCACCGCACATCGTGTTGCCCATCCATGCCCCGCACGGCACCCTGTGAACCCCGGAACCCCCTCTGTCGCCTCCTGACCCCCAACGTGCGCCTCACACCCCCTCGATGCTCCTCCACACCTGCGGCACGGCCGGCACCCCCGCCTGCCGCCTTGAAGCGCGTGAACCTGACAGCGTCCCCATGTGCCCCGATCCCACTGGCCCCCGCATCCCTTATCCCCCATTGCCTGGCCCTCACCCTCCTTCTCATGATACAAACACGCGACTGGTCGTTGGTCTGCCCCCGCCCCCGCCCAGTAGTAGTAGTACCCTTACCACTACTATACTTCGCATCCTAGTACTTGCTCCCCCTGAGCCCACCTGCGGCATGGTGAGCAGCCCCGCCTGCCGCAACAGCTCCAGCAGACCCCTGTCCGCAGCCGCCACCTGGTCACGGTGGGCACACACGGGGCAACGCAGGGATGCAGTCCTCTTACCAGGAGGCAAGGAGGTAAGCTTCCATGGGCAACGAGGGCCCTTCCAATTCAAGTTCAATGAGCACTACAGCTGCATGCCGAGTGGCGGTTCAAACACCGCACCCCTCACCTGCTACCCCCACTTCCGTTCCCCCCACACCCATTCCCCCGTCTCCTGGCTCCGTTCCCGCTCACTTTGACGCTGCGCAGTGTCCCTCTCTCCCTTTCCCCTCCCTTGCACCAACCTGCTCCAGGCTGGGTGAGGCCTTCTGCCCATACCACTTGCCTAAAACCCGCCGTACGACATGTACGACATGCTGTTGCTATCCCGCAACTGCATCGTTACATTCCTCACCTGCTCCGGTCTGGGCGAGGCCAGATACGCGGCCCGCAGCTCGGTGGGTGGAAAGGCGGCCAGGCAGCGGTCCAGCAGCGCCCGCGCAGCCCACCCGCCAGCGCCCGGCGCCCAGCGGCCGCCTGCTCATCCTCATCTTTGCCGTCGTATTCAGCGCCGCCCCGCAGCTGTTGCTGCTGCCGGTCTGCGCCTTGTTGCTCTTGTTGCACATCGTCCGCTATCGCAATGCCAGCGGCACGCTGCAGTCCGCCATGGCGTCTGATAGCGAACGAAGCAGGCCCTGAGGGGTTCGCGGATGGGAGGGGGAGGTGCAGCAATGGCGGGTGGGTCAGCATGCAGGCAGGCGATGGCGGCAAGCGGCAGCAGCAATGGCGGTGGCTGTAGTGGGCGGTTGTTGGTCCAGGACAGGAGTAAGCGTGTTTCAGCAAGTGCCTTGCCGTAGATACAGGGCCAGGGAAGGCGGCAGTGCGGTTGAGCAGCACATCATTTCCTGTTTGCAGCCATGCAGGCGTACCAGGCCAAGCACGCACGTCACCTGTCCTGCGCCAGGCCTCCATGCCTGGTGACACCCACAAACCATGCCTCGGCTCCGTTCCATCACACCCACCTCTACAGCGCGCCAATGTAGCATGGGCATCAGCATGCCGTCATCCGCCCCCAGCCCCTCACAGTCTTCGTTCCTCCACGTCCCCCTGCCCCGCTCCCCCGTGCCCCTGCCGCTGCCGCTGCTGCTTCCGCTCCACCACATACCTGCCCTGTGCTGCTCCCCACAGGTAACCAGTTTCCAGCAGTGCGCTCATGTTCATTCTCACCTACGACCCGCTAGCTGACGACCAGAAGTGAGGACAAGATGATGTTCCGCGCCGAGCAGCTGGTAGCAACCGTAATAGAGAAGGTACTGCACGGCGTGACGCTTGCTTTTGCTGGAAGCTGATGAGGATTGAGCACATGGCGAAGTCACGTACGCCGCTCTTCGGGTGGTTCATGCAGCTGGGTGTGGACGGGGCACGCACCTTGTCCAGTCCGAGCTGCATGAACCGCTTGGAGACCGGCGTCGACTGTGCCATGCCCTCAATCCCCAACATCCAGCAACAGCGGGCAGCACGCCGTCAAGAACCTTCTCCATTGTGGTCACCACCAGCTGCTCGGCGTAGAACACCATCTTGTCCCACTTCTTGTCGTCGTCTAGCTGGTCGTAGGTGGGACTGAGCATGAGCGCATTGTACTTGCTGTTGACCTGTGGGGGCAGTGTGGGGCAGGTGGGTGGTCGAGATGTATGCGCGGGGTGACGTGGGTTGGCTGCTGTATGCAGTGTCGGTGGGTGGGTCAGTGGCTGTGGGAGGACAAGAGCTGTGCTACTCCTGACGCGCACAGGGCAGCTGCCGGGTGAGTGGTTGGACAGTAATTACCACAACGGGGTGATATGTATGGGTCAGCTACGGCGGCATGATACTGAGATGTGGTATTGAATTCATAGAGCGAGCTGTACAGGGTTACAGCACAGGCGCATGAAGATACATTACATCCGGGTGGTTGAGTTATGATAGCGCAGCAATGTGGGTCAGCAGCTGACCGCAAAGCAAGTCGGGAGTTGCGTGTTCATTCAGGTGTTGTTCTCCTCTACGCAGATCATGCAGTTTTGGCCTCGCGTCATAGCATGTGGTGTCGAATGGTGCTTTCTGAGGCCGGATGACATGATGTCTATCTGTGGAGGGAGAAGGGCTCGCTCGCCTCACGTGCCGAACGCTTGCTTGAGAGCTAGCTGATGACGGCACGTGAAACAAGCCCTTCTCCCTCCCGACACGCAGTCGGGTCTCAGAACGCACCATTCGACACCACGTGCTGCGACGATGCGCAGAACTGCATGATCTGCGTGAAGGACAACGAGGTGCTGGTGCCAAGCAGGATCAACTCTGAAAAGGTGGTGAGGACACAGAGGACTGCGTGCTGCTGGAGCGGTCTTCGTGCATGCAGCCGGCCGAGGCTGCGCCGAAACGGGCCATGATTGGTGTTGTGAACAGTGAGGTGCACAGTGTCTGCCGTACGGTACGGTATGCTACGGCACGTTCCCGCCCACCTGTCGTACGGTACGATACAGCTCGCCCGCCCACCTGTCGTACGCGTTGAGTGTGGCCAGGGCGGACAGCAGCAACAGCTCCACGTTGGGAGGGTACCTGGGAGGGAGCACGTCGGGGTAAGCAGGGGTTGCCTCACTACAGGGGTACACAGCAGAGTAAAGCACAGCGACGGCCAGCGTTGCGAGGGTTGTGAGACCTTGAACCCAGTCTGTATCACCACGCCCTGCCGCTCCCTTGCACACAACGCCCCTACCTGCTTGCCAGCTGCCACCCACCGCTTTACCCACACCCGCCCACCCACTCTGTCTTCCGACCGCTACCCCCCTCGCCCACAGCCCCCGCCCACAGCCCCTACCCACTCGGCCACCTGCTTGCGGTGCGACCCGCACATGCTGACCTGCAGCCCCCTGCCCCGCGCCACCCGACCCGCAGCAATGTGGTCCGGAACTCGGACTTCACCACCCCACCCCAACCCCGTCCGCCCATCCTCCCTCTCACCCTGTGATGGGGTGTTATATCCTCCCGTCCCACCCGCACCCGCCTCCTCCCATGATGTGGTCCCGTCGCACGCCCCCCCCCCTCCCCTTCGCCTTGCCCTGCACCCCCCTTGCCGTACTTCGCCTGTGTCCCGTCCGCTTTTCAGCCACCCGCGGCTACACAGCCCTCCTCCTGACTTTCTCTCCATCTTCTTTACTGCATTTCTAGTTGCATTTGCATCACACGCCACCCTTTCCATTGGTGCTGCCGTTCACTGACAATCCCCTCTTGCCCTTGTGTTCCCTCCACCCTACTCTGCCGCGATGCTCTGGTTAGGTGAGTATGGGTTGCATTGGGTCGTTCCTGTGCTGTCTACGCGTCTGGGTTGGGAGCCGGGGCCGGGAACTTAGGGCACGCACTCGCATCTCACTCAGCCCAGCCTACGGCCACTGGCCCTACCTACACTACTACAACAATCAGCCATTTCTATACTATGGCGCTGTCGCGACGCTACGGGGAGCTTACGCGCCGGCCAGCTTGCCGGCGCATGCTGTGGGAGCTGGAGCAGAAGGCGGACCGCAAGTGCAGTGGGTCGACTTCTCCCGAACCGTAATGCGTTTCCTATACCTCCCGTTACCACAAACTCGCGCGTTAGTACTTTGTTCCCCCTCCTAAGCCCCGCTTCCGAGCACCGGTCGCCGGGTCGGCAGTCTCGTGGGCCCCAGCTGCGTAGGGCTGGTTAGCATAGTTGTGCCGCGGGTAGTTCCTGGACTGGTAGATGGCCCCGGATCTGAAGTTGGCTGAGGCTCCGGTTCCGACGCCGGGCTCTCGCTCGGCGCGGCCGGATGCCGTTAATCCGCGGTCACAAGGACTTTCCAGGACTACTTGCTCCCGTTCTGTGTGTTTTCTTACACTACTTACACTACAAACCGCCGCCTCACTTCCGCCTTACCGCTACCCGCCTCCTACCACTTACTCGGCTGCGCGCTTTCGTGAGCTCTTCCATAGGATTTGTAGGTGCAGCCGACTCTGCCGCATCAGTATCAGAAGCAGCAGCAGCACGCAGCGACAGCCAGCAGCCAGCGGATTTGCCGGGTTGGGTCGGGTCGCAGGGGTGGGGTCGGTGTGCGGGTGCGTGTGGGTGTGGGCAGTAGCGTGGCGTCGCCTGGACCTCACGACTACGGCTACCCGGCACCAAGAGCGCCGCTTCACTTCCTCAAGGACGCCGGGACCACCTCAAGGACGCCGGGACCGTGGTGGACCCTACAACACCTGCTCTAGCCACTACTGCTGTGGAGCAGGGTTCCTTGTCCTTCCCCTTGCCTGTCCCCCGTGCATGCACCCGCAGGGGGCTGCGTGCCTTGCCCCCTGCGGCACGCGGGGTTGGTTGTGAGCCTCTTAGGCCCCAACCCCGCGTTCGCCTTGCCCTGCACCCCCCTTGCCGTACTCGCCTGTGTCCGTCCGCTTTTCAGCCACCAGCGGCTACACAGCCCTCCTCCTGACTTTCTCTCCATCTTCTTTACTGCATTTCTAGTTGCATTTGCATCACACGCCACCCTTTCCATTGGTGCTGCCGTTCACTGACAATCCCCTCTTGCCCTTGTGTTCCCTCCACCCTACTCTGCCGCGATGCTCTGGTTAGGTGAGTATGGGTTGCATTGGGTCGTTCCTGTGCTGTCTACGCTGCCTGGGTTGGGAGCCGGGCCGGAACTTAGGGCACGCACTCGCATCTCACTCAGCCCAGCCTACGGCCACTGGCCCTACCTACACTACTACAACAATCAGCCATTTCTATACTATGGCGCTGTCGCGACGCTACGGGAGCTTACGCCGCCAGGCGCATGCTGTGGGAGCTGGAGCAGAAGGCGGACCGCAAGTGCAGTGGGTCGACTTCTCCCGAACCGTAATGCGTTTCCTATACCTCCCGTTACCACAAACTCGCGCGTTAGTACTTTGTTCCCCCTCCCCTCTCCAACAGCTCGCTCGTCCAGCAGCCCCTGGCCGCCTGCCACACCTGCCCTAGGAGGCACGATGCCGCATAGGTTGGTGCGCAACACCTTTCATGCTACCGCAGAAGCCTGCATGGAGGAACTTGGGGCGCAAGGTAAGTTGTCCCAGACAGCGACCACCCACCTAGGCCTTTGAAATGGCCACGGTGTACGGCGCCGTGCCCGCCACGTCCTTGTCGGAAGTGAATTCGTCCGGGATGCTTCGCGCCTACGTCATCTGGGCGTGCACGTTAACGTCTATCTCACGGCTGCCACCATCATGTATGGCCATGTCATTCAGCAAATATGGGCACAGGTTCATCAGCTGCTCAACGGCAGTCCATGCGTTCACGTCTGCTCTATCTGCTCTCGTATATCTCGTCTTTGTCGGCATGGGAACCAGTATGGGACACTTGTGGCACGCAGTGGCCAGGGCGGTGTGGCTCGCGAGCAGGCTCTGAGCGACAGGTACAAGGTTTAGGTCGCTGTTGCTGCTGCTCGGAGCCTGCTGGCAAGCCACACCGCCCTGACTGATGCGTGCCACAAGCATCGGCATACTGGTTCCAATGCCGGCAAACACAGGATGCACGACAGCAGACGGAGCAGACGTCAACACATGGCTGCCTTCGAGCAGCTGACGGACGTGTGCCCAAACTTGCTGAACATGGTCACACGTTATGATGGCAGCCGCGGGATAGAGGGTAACATGCATGACCAGATCACTCAGGCGCTCAACATCCCTGACGACCACACCACCGCCAAGGATGTGGCGGACGCGGCCACCTGGGCAGATCCTTGCCACGCATTACGTGAGCCAACTGGCCGAGGCAACAAGCCCGAGCTCTTCCCAACCCTGCACAGGCCCTACCCTGGCCCCAGCCCCCTTCATCATGGAATCACCTGCAGCACGATGTGCGCCACCTCCGCGGCTCCAAACAGCGCGCTGCGCCCCTCCGCCTCCAGCCACTCGCACAGCTCTACGAAGGTCTGTGTACGTGACAGCGACTCCAGGGAGGACTGAAGCGGGTCGGGGGCCGGGCCCTGATGAGCCATGGCCACGGGGGTGCCGAGCCACCGCCGCCGCCGCCGCTGCCGGCGGAGGGTTCAAGAAGAGCGGGGTTGAGGGACCGGGGAGAAAGGCCTGAGCCACGGGTCCGAGGCCAGACGAGCCGCCGCCGCCACCACCGCTGGGTTCTGCCGGGGGGCTTGGCCTGAGCGGCCTCCTAGGGTGCGATCCCGCTTGGCT
This sequence comes from Chlamydomonas sp. KOR1, assembly GCA_036984285.1. NCBI lineage: Eukaryota > Viridiplantae > Chlorophyta > Chlorophyceae > Chlamydomonadales > Chlamydomonadaceae > Chlamydomonas > Chlamydomonas sp. KOR1. The sequence continues at coordinate 69,193 of BQMZ01000247.1, read as the reverse complement.
GTGGGGCGCCCTGGTTGGATGGGGTGCTGGCCGCTGGTGTGGCGCAAGTGGACTTGTGGTGGGAGGCGCAAGGCCTGGGGAGTGCAGTGGAGCGGCAGCGCGTAAGGGACGGCAACGCGTCAAGAGGAGAGGCTTGCCGCCAATGTAGGTAATAAAGTCCTTTAATGTAGTTGTATAGTGTCGCGTTTAGTGCAAGCTGTCGCGTCGTTGTCCTCGTCGACTGCCGACAGCTCGCGATGCCCAGCAGGGCGCCAGGACCAGATATGCGCTCAGGTCAGAGTGCTGAACACATAACATGTCTATTAGCTACTGGAAGAGCAGCCTGTGTGCGCTGCATGGTCGCGATGCTGTCTCCATCACAAACAGTACCGCACCGAAAGGTTGACGGTTGCTGAGTTGGAAGGGGTTTCACAACTGGAAAGGTACTTGCTTTCTGTGGCTGTGTCCCTGGCAAGAATTGCATGGAAGCAGGACCAGGCCTCGATAACGATGACTCTGGATGACTCGAGGCCCGTTCGCGTGGCTGATGCACTGGCCGATGCAGGGGAGCTCCCCTGGGCCGATGGCTCTGCCCGTACAACGCGGAGGGTGGCAAACCCCGTGCCCCGAATGACCGGTACAAGGCCCGTGTGCCGGCTGAGGGCGAGCTGGGGCCTGAACGGGCACCAAAACTGTAAAACCATACAGCTAAAATGGTGGCCACACCCGTGCCTGCTGGGATTGCGCTGCATGGTGAAGCATGGTGTTCAGTCGTGGTACCGCAAGGTGTGTGCACTGCAGCAGGTACGCTACCTCCGCGATCTTCTGTGATCCACCGCGTCCTGTCTGGCAGTCACCAGGCAGGAGTAGTTGAGTCAGGTAGGGGCCGGGGGACGGCATTAGTGGTTCAGCACCAGCAAGACCAGCACCCTCACCAGGTCCGCACGCTCATGCCGTACCGGCAACGCAGCAAGCCCCCAGTGATGCTCATCGTGTGGACCAGTCTAGGCAAACCCTCTCGGGTTCTTTCCAGTGGCCCGCAGCAGGCACAGGCCTTGCCACCACGCACCAGTACCGTACTCGTTGCCACCAGCAAACTGACCGTTGCGTTAAATCCAGCAGTTGCCACCGCCCCAACTACCGATAAGTCGTAGCATCTGCGCCCGTGGCTTGAATGCAACAGATGCACCAGAACGCACCCCCGCCGGCCGCCCAGCGCTGCCTCACCTTCCCAGCCGCCAATCTTGAACCGTGCACAAACGCACCCATCCAACCACATTCCACTGCCTAGCCGTCCCCCGCCGCCGCAGCCGGCAGCTCCACCGGCACCTGCCCCGCTCCGCCCGCCCCCGCCGCCGCCCGCAGCTGCCTGCCCAGCCACTCCGCCTGCGCCTCCTGCCCGCCGCGCTCCCCCAGCGCGCCCCACAGCGGCACCGGCACCACCACCACCGCCCAGCCCCACGCCTCCAGGCAGCGGACCTCAGACAGCGGCCCCCCGCGCAGCCGCCGCGCCGCGTTGGCACAGAAGTGCGGCACGTCCAGCGCCTTGAGCGCCACCCGCACGCCATCTACTTCCAACAGCGCGTTGGCGGGCACCCACGTGGCCGCGTCCCAGCCGCCCACCGCGCACGTGCTGGCGGCGGCGGCCTCAGCGGCAGCCTCCTCGCCCTCCGCCGCAGCTGCCGCCGCAGCGGCTGCGGGCGTTACGGCTTGCGGCGGCAGCAGCTGGATGTCGGACTTGGCGGCCAGAGACTCCAGCACCACGAGGACCTGCAGGGGGACAAAGGGGGGGAAAGAAGTTACTAAGTTGGGGGGGCGGGGTTCAGGGAGAAGAGCGTCCCATGGGGGATCAGTGTACAGTAATGGTGGACTGCAATCCAGTATCACACGCGTGCTGCACCCAATGCCAGCGCCACGAGGACCTCAAGGGACGGAGGAGGGGCCGTCAGGGCAGAGCGTTCCATGAGGGCGTCAATGCGCATTCGGCAGCCACTACCACACACGTCTTCCCACCCTGACTGGTGACCCCGCCCCACCACTGCCAACCAGGTGCAAGGCCCCCATCCGGCCCGTCAGCTGCACCCTCCCGCACCTGCCGCACAAGTCTGTGTGCGCTGCCCCTCTCCATGCCCAAACAGCGCCCTGTGACCCCGGACCCGTCCAGCCCTGTGTCCCCCAATGTACCCCTGGTACCCAACACACCCCGGCTTCCACATCCCCACTCACGTTACTAGCACTTTGTTACCCCTCTGCGGTTACATCCCCCGGCCCACCTGTGGCATGGTCAGCAGCCCCGCCTGCCGCCACAGCTCCAGCAGGCCCTTGTCCGCAGCAGCCACCTGGGCACGGAGCAACGCAGCCACGCTCATTGTAAATGGGTACGCCTTGCCAGCTTGCCATCAACCTTGCAGGCACTTGGGACCAGCAGGCCAAACAAGAGCCGTGCCGCTCCTGCAGACGTACGCCCGGTCGTTGGTCCTTTGGCGTTCCGCGGTTCCCCTCCCTGCCCTGCCCCCCACCTGCTCCGGGCTGGGCGAGGCCTCAGCTTGCCTTGACGATCGCTCCTAGTACCTGCCCCATACCCCTTTGCCTCGCCCCCTCCTAGCACTGGTTCACGCTGTGCTGCTGCTGCGTGACCCCGCAACTGCATCGTTACATTCCTCACCTGCTCCGGTCTGGGTGCGGCCAGGTACGCGGCCCGCAGCTCGGTGGGTGGAAAGGCGGCCAGGCAGCGGTCCAGCAGCGCCCGCAGCCGACCCGCCAGCGCACGCTGCTGTGCGGCCGCCTGCTCATCATCATCTTCCGCGTCGTCGTCAGCGCTTCCCTGCTTCTGTTGCCGCTTGGCTGCGCCCTGCTGCTCTCGTTGCGCCTCCTCCTCTGACGGCAGGGCCAGCGGCACGCCTCCGTCCGCCATGGCGTCAATCAGCACGCAGGCCCTGGGGGGCGGGTGGGTGGGAGTGGGGCGGGAGGAGGTCACCGCAAGGAAGGTTGCGCACGAGGGGACGGAGGTGGTGCGAAAGCGCGTGCGCAACGCTACGGCCTCGCGGAGATGCGGCTGCTTCACAAGACGGGTCATGCGCGCGTGCGCCAGGTGCCCAGCCTGTTATCACCCACCTGTACAGCGCGCCGGCCACTTGTGGCGTCAGCATCCCGTCGCCCGCCCCCAGCCCCTCATCACCCTCCTCATCCCCTTGCCCCCGCCCCGGCCGCCGCCCCTCCCGCTCCGCCGCCGCCGCCATCCAGCCCGCCGCCGCCTCCTCCTCCGCCTCCAGCAGGCGGCGCAGCAGCAGCGTGTAAAAAGGACCGTTGCGGCCGTTGAAGGTGGCGAAGGCGGCCACGGCGGCGGCAGCGGAGGGGGCGTCCAGGGAGGGAGCCTCCGCGGCAAGCAGTTCGCCGGCAGCCTGCGGCGGCGAGGAGGTTATGCGGTAGGAAGGCAGGCTAAGTCTGCGGATCGCCGTTGGGGGTGCGTTGGTGCATGGAGAGCTTGGAGGGTCATCCGGAGCTGGGCCGTGGCGTGATGTGTGGTGCAGACGGAGCGTGACGTTTGAGGAGGAACGGAAGGTGGGGCACTCGCGGAGGGCTAACGCGGGAGCCGCCTCATGCCTGAGATTAGCAGCTGCACGCTGGCCCATGGCCCCCGGTAGCCCTTGTCCTGTCGCGCTCCAACCCACCCCGTCCCCAAGCAGACAACACTCTGCTTTTGCACACCTGCCTCCGCTCGCCAGCCCCTGACCCGCTCGCGAACCCCTGCCCCACCTGCCCACTGCACTGCCACTCCTAAAGGGTCCCCCACCTGCATGAGGCGCGGGTCCAGGTGCGCCACCTCCAGGAAGGCACCCAGCAGCACGCACAGCTCAGGGCCGTCCAGCAGGCCGGGGGGGCCGCTACCGCCCTCCCCCAGGCGCAGTTGCTCCCTGATCAGCGGCACAGCCTGGGGCAGAGGCGGACCAGCAGCAGGAGGGGACGAGGGGCGCGAGGTCGGGCGATGGGGGCAGCAGTTCACACGTTGCTTTGGCGATGCAGCACACCTAGGCCAGGGGAGGTGAAGTAGACCAAGCGGCACCTTGCCGAGCGACAGTGACGCGCACTACCGGTGCTCGCGCACCGCCTCAGCTGTGTTCGGCGTTCACATCCTTTCCCCTCGCCCCCCCCCCATCTTTCATAGGAACACATTTCAAGGAACTCTACTGTACAGAAGCTGCAAGTCAAGTCAACCGCAAAAGATCCTGCCACGCCGCAACTCCCTGCTTATGCCTCCTCCCGCCCCCACCTGTTCCGCCAGCGCCGCCATGAGCCGCGGGTCGTAGTGCCCCAGCCGCGCCACACCCCGCGCCAGGGACAGCACCGCCAGCCACTGCCCGCGCAGCGGGTGCAGGGCGGAGGAGGGGGCGGGCGGGTAGGGGCCTGCCGCCGCCGCCGCCCGCTCGCCCGCCGCTTGCAGCCAGCGGGAGGGGGGGCCAGCGAGTACTGCATCGCACAGCGCCTCCAGGGTGGGCCTGGAGGGTGGGTGGGGTGAGAGAGGGAGAGAGAGGGGGGAAGAGGGGGTGAGAGGCTGGGAGAAGAAAGCAGTTTGCCATCAGCAGATTGAGTGCAGGGGTGGTGGAGCAGTGAGGCAGGGACGAGGGTGCCCCAAACGGGGCCAGCCGCGCGCCGTGCACGAGTGAAGCTCTTGCCTCAAAAGACTGGCTATGCACCTTCCAGTGAAGCCCTTGCAGACTGAAAGGAGTGCAGTCGCTTCCGTGCGGCACGGTACGGCACGGCACGGCACGCGCCCGCCCACCTGTCGTACGGAACGGCCCGCCCGCCCACCTGTCGTACGCGTTAAGTGTAGCCAGGGCAGACAGCAGCGACAGCGCCACGTCAGGCGAGTACCTAGGAGGGTGTGCGTTGGGGCGAGCAGAATATGAGTGTTGCACTTGTAAACCTTCCAGGGAATCCAGGGTTGCAGGTAGAGCCCACCGACGGGCCAGTTTACCCAGTCCATGTCACCACGCCCTGCGGCTCCCTTGCACAGAACACCCCTACTTGTGAGCTGCCACCCTGTGAACGGTACGGCACTGTTGCGGCTTCGGCCCCTGACCCCTGACGAGGGATGACACCCGACCGCGCCGTCCCACCGCTACAACCCATGTCACACACCTAGAGCACCCACCCCCACCCCCACCCCCACCCACCCGCCTTACCCCATGATGTGGTCCCGCAGCACGGGCCCCACCCCCACCCCCACCCCCACCTTCACCCCCACCCCACCCCCACCCCCACCCCCACCCCCACCCCCACCCCCACCCCCACCCCCACCCCCACCCCCACCCCCACCCCCACCCGCCTCACTCACCCCATGATGTGGTCCCGCAGCACGGGCCCCACCCACTCCATCAGCTCGTCCGCGGCGCCCAGCTCGTCCAGCAGCCCGTTGCCGCCTGCCGCACCCTGCCCAGCCCCTCCTGCCCCACTTGCCCCGCCTGCCAGCATTGCCCCTAGCGCCCCGCCGCCCAGCATCTCCGCCATGGACTGCAGCAGCACGTCCTGCGCAAAAAAAGGAAAGGAGAGCAGGGAAAAACGGAAGGGAACGTGTATACAGCAACGGACTGCTGCATTCGAGTAGGATGGAGGGATATGCCAACAGGCAAAGCAGCCGGTCCCACCGGATCACGTGCGGGGAGGGAAGACGGCGGTCAGCTGCAAGGAATTGCCACTGCATGCGCAAGCGCACGCGCACACTGGGCTCCCGAACCACCACTACCACACCGCCACCCTCCGCAGAGCATGGGCGCCGGCCGACACGGGCACACCCCGCGTAACCCGTCCGGCACGCGCCCACCTGCGTCAACCCTGGACCGTCCGCCTCAGGCCCCTGCCCCTGGCCCTGCTGCGCCTCCCCGCCCTGAACCGGCCCCGCTGCCGCCGCCGCCCGTGCTCCCTCCCTCTCCGCGATGCGCAGCGCCTCCTGCAGCCGCCGTGCCGCGCCCAGCTCCGCAACGTTGGCGGCCTGTTGGGAGGCGCCGTATTTAAAAGGTTGGGGAAGGAAACAGCACAAAAAGGTCGCTTGTAAGGTGGGAAGTCACGGACCGCATGGGGCGCCAAGCCCAGCTCTGCAGCGTTGGCTACCCACAGGATGGGTTACATGGAGGTTGTGCCGCGTTGGTGGTAGCGGCGATTTCAGTGGCGGCGGCGTTGGAGGGCAGTGTCCAGGCGGGTGGGCTTGCAGGCCACCAGCACCAGTTAGGCCACCTCGGGCCCTCAACTCTCCCTCCATGAACCCTCAACCCCACCCCCCGCCCGCGTTGGCCCCACCTGCAGGACGATGTACGCCACCTCGGGGCCACCGAACAGGTTGCTGCGCCCCTCGGCCTCCAGCCACTCGCACAGCTCTATGAAAGTCTGTGTGCGTGACAGCGACTCCAGGGAGGACTGCAGCGGGTCGTAGGCCGGGCTGCCACCGCCGCCGCCAGCGAAGGAGCGTGGGATGGTGGACAGGGAGGCCCGGCCCGCTTGGCCTGTACCTATACGCCCCCAATGAGGGTGCAGCGCGCCGCGGTTGGAGGTAACAGCTGCTGATGTTAGCCGATTGGGCGTGTGATGTGAAGGGGAGGACGCGCACGGGCTGGGAGCGTGGTGGAGCGGCAGGGCGCTTGGGGCACCCAGTGAGGTAGGCGGAGTCGAGCTGCAGGCGACATGGCGTGCGCCATGAGGAGCGCTTTGTCGTGCTCGTAACATGTTGTAATTAACAATTGAACATGATGCACGCCGCGCGCGGAGCACAGGGTAATTGTTCCGCGCAGGTGGCCCCGCCGACTGCCGAGAGCATCGCCGCTGCTGGTTTAACAGGGCAGTAGGCCCAGACATGCGACCCAAAAATAATGAGAAGTTACAACGAAATAATATTTGTCTTTGTTGATCAGCTGTTATCTCAACAGTGTTAAGCTCCGCGTGCAACTCGCTATGTGTGAGCCAAGTACACCACTGGTACACATATGCGCGAAGCGTTGGAATATAACTACGTGATCACGGTCCAACAGCAGCCTGCCTGCTTCCCGGGCGCGTCCCATGGGCCGTTGACTGATGATGCGTCCTGCCAGGGGAGGGCCCCAGCTGGTTGACCCGACTGGCAGTCCCCTGACTGCGCAGCCGGATCGAATACCGCAACACAGGCGGAGCATGCCGTGCCCTCGTCCCGCATCGGGATGTCAGCACTGACAGGTGCCTGGCAGGCGACAAAGGTTATCTCCCAACGCAGTGGAAATCCTGAACACCTTGCATGCACGATGCACCCTGATGCACCATTCCGTAGCAGGGGCACCCAAGCGTTTAGTACGGCAGCCGCAATGGCCTAGGGACAGAGCCTAGGGACGCTATCGCCCGGCTACCGGGTGAGTGAACGACTGAACGTCAACGCCTCTGCCTATGCCTGCGAGCGCAAGCCCGATCTACGGCTGTGCAGTAGCAACAGCAGCTGACAGAGTGAGCCGGCTGATACGCGTTGCACTGCTCTCGACCAGGCTCCCTGCCATACCGGTACCATGCAAGACGCTGAGACCTTGAAAGCCAGCAGCAACACTGGCGGGGACCCGTGTGCCATCATGCTCACGCAAGCCCCGCGCCTCCGCCCAGCTCCGGTATTGGCACGGGCACGGCAATCAAGGCCAGGCCCGGTGGCCCCTATTTACTGCGTGCAGCTCACAAGCCCGTAGCAAGCACGTGATCCTGACCCGGATCGCACGCCCACTCCCCTCATGGAGAGCGCCGTACACAGCTACGTAGCCTGCACCGCCTTCTACCGCGCCCCTGTGCCGCTGCATCCTGCACGCACGGCGGGCAAGGTCCAACAACATTCCATGTGGCTCTTTCCACGAGGAACCATATGGACATAACTTGCTTCCAGCAAGATCAACAAGACACACCTCCTACACCCACCACTGCGCCGCCGCATTCACCTGCCTGCCGGCAAGACCGCTATACCTACCCCGGATCCGAACGCCGACTCTAAAACAGCTGTCACGGCGTGAACGCTGTCACCACGGGCCGTTGCTTAAGACGAGAAGTACCGTTATGAACTAAAGTGCTGTACAGCGGTCGTAGGCCGCTCCGCACGGTCCACATCCCATAAACCAGCTGCCTCCGTTGCCGCAACCGGCATGCATGCAGCACACCTGCGGCACTTCCAGCATACCCGCCAGCCCCGCGGCTGCCTGCCCAAATGCACTGCCACTTCTGACCGTCTAACTCAACCAGCCTGCAGCTCCACACCTGCCGCACGATTTGCCCACGAGCCTTGGCGGCGGACAGCCCGCTTCGTCCCCTGTCGCCAACTACTGGCCCTGGAGATCTCCACCCCTGTGAGCGTCCCCTTTCGCAACCCTCCCCACCCCGCCCCAGTACTCCATGATCATTTGCCCTTGGCCACCTCCTTTGACACCCTGCAGCTGGCGGTGACCCTCAAGCACAGCCCGCTCCCTCACTTCCCTTTGGCGGCCTCCTTGCAACGCGTTGCAGCGGGCGGTGACCTCCCACGCACAGATCGCTCCCTCACTTGCCCTTGGCCGCCTCCTTGACCCTGTCCACCTCGATCAGCTGGTCGGCAGCGGTGCGCAGCTGCACCCAGTTGCAGATCTGTAGGGCGGGGGGCGCGGGTGAACTGTGTTGGGCGGTAGGATGACATACAAAGTCTGCAGATTGACGAGGTCGATGAGGGGACACGCACCAGCGGTGTGGAGGGCCGTGGTGGTGGGCATCAGGGTGGGCATGGCCGCCCCTCACAGAGGCCGGCAGGAAGAGGCACAAGGCACGCAGGACGCCACACCGCAAGGTGTCATGCACTGTGGACCAGCAACCATCCAAAGAGAGCCGTGCCGGTGATGTCGTGCATGCAGTCGAGGAGGCAAGTAGCAACGGGGAGAGGGGGCGCACGCTGACGCCGCCGCCAAAAGCCGTCCACCCGCACAAGTCCGGCTACGCACCTGCTTGGTGACGAAGCCCGGCAGCGCCAGCAGCCCGAACAGGCTCATCAGCGGCAGGCCCTCGGGGGACGTGAAGCGCAGCAGCACTGTGGAGGGGTCGGCGTAGGGCCGTGTTCGGAGGAAAGGGCGTGAGGGCGTACGTCAGAGCTGTGCAGGGGTCGTGTGGCAAACCCGTGGCTAGCCCGGTAGAAAGGGTTGAGGTGTGATGCGAAGGGAGAGCGCGCAGCGCGCGGCATGCCCAGCGCATCGTGTCAAATAGCCACGTGGTGGCGCGCGCAGCCAGGCACAGTTCGCTGGCGCGGGTCCATACCGCCCCGCTGCCCCCGCGCCCCAGCCCATGGCCCACCGCTCCATGCCCCCACCTGGCGCCGCCTGCGCCCCCGGGTGCGTACCCCACTGCTGCCCCAATCCGGGTCCTTATGGCCCTGCCCCTCCCTCCAGGGGCGTGTGAGGTTACTGTGGTGGCCCCTTCCTCCCCTTCCCACCCCATCGGCCCCTGTTTCCCGCCCCCACCTGGCGCCACCTGCCGGGGCGGTCCCAGCTTCAGCACGGGTCAGTTCCTGTGCCTGCTCCTCCGTCCCACCGTCCTCCGCCCCCTGTCTGCCCCTACCTGGCGCCGCCTGCGCCACCTGCTGCGGCGGTCCCCTGCCAACTGTCCCTCCCTCCCCACCGTCCTCCCTGCCACCCCTGTCTCCCGCCCCACCCCACCTGGCGCCGCCTGCGCCACCTGCTGCGGCAGCGTCAGGTTGAGCCCCGGCACCACCACGCCCATCAGCTGCGGCCACCGCGACGCGTACACCTGCGCCGGGGGAGGGAGCCGGGTTAAGAGGGTTTCGTTGCATTGTGAAGAACCGTGCAGGCAACGATTCCGACCGTACCGCTGCCGTTTCGTACCACCTGAACCTTGTGCTCCGTAGGGTCCGAAGCCGCCCAGGGCCCGGCGCGCGCACAGGCACTGAAAGCGTCGGCGGCTGCCGCGCCGAACCGCGTTGCCGCCTCCCGCTGCCTCTTTTCCCGCACCTCCCCCCTTCCCCTCCCCCCCCACTCACCACCAGGTACAGCACCTCGCAGCACACGCAGCAGTAGCCCATGAAGATGCGGTTCTTGTAGTAGGTGCGCACCAGCCAGCTGCGGCTCTTGACGTCCTGCGCGCAGGCGGCAGGGGGAACCAGATGTTGGTCCTGGGTAGGTGTGGGGAAGCAGCCGATGGCAGCTGCGGCTCTTGACGTCCTGCGCGCAGGCAGCAGGGGGACAAAGTGTTGGTACCCGGCAGTTTCCGTCCCCGGTTCCGTCTGTTTCCGGTTCAGACACTTTGCCGCTTTGCGGTACCCCCCTTCCCCTTGTCCTGCCCTCATGCCGCACAGCAACCGTGCAGCGGCAACCGTGGGGTGCACATAAACGTCCGGACCTTGAAAAAGCGTTACTGAGAACGTACACTGCAGACTAAGGGCCGCACACGGCCGCAGCTGCCGTACCTGTAGCTCCCGGACCGCTTCCCTCCCCGACGTGCGCCATCCCGTTGCCCGCACTCCTATCACCCGTGGCGCCCCGCCAGTGAGGTCAGCGTAACGCATGCCCTTTTTTCCACACAGCTGCGGCTGCGACCGACACGCTCCTGCTGCCCCCCAGCTCGCGCCATCACACAACAGCCACGGAAAAGTGGCTGCAACCAACACGCTCCTGCAGCTCCCGTGCCCCATGTCGAGTCATGTCCAGCCGTTGCGCTGGGGCCGCCTGCCTACCCTTCCTGTCGTCCGCCGTCTGTTCTTCCCCAAGCATTGTGCATGGATAATCTCTTACCATCTTGGCTACAGGCACCACACGGTGCTGCACCCTGTAATGCAGACCGTGCTCAGCAGCCCCCGGTGTGTCGCCTGGGGGCTGTGCCACTCCTTCATCGTCCACACCTTGTGCGAGGCCGCCCCGCTGAACCGCCCACTTGGCCTCCCACCCGTGCCTTGCACTGCCCTGCCCTGCCCTACCCTACCCTACCCTACCCTACCCTGCCCTGCGCTGCCCTGCCCTGCCCTGCCTTGCCTTGCCCTACCCTGTTTTGCCTCGCCCTGCCTTGCCCTGCTCACCCGGCCCTGCACGGCCTGCCCCACACCTTGTGCATGGTTACCCCGCTGGGCCGCCAGCCTTGCCTCCACCCCTTGCCCCGCCCTGCCCCGCCCCGCACCTTGTGCGTGGTGGCCCCCCCTGCCAGCGAGGCATACATCTGGAACCAGTGGCTGAAGATGTCGAGGAAGATGAGGCTGATGGAGCCCAGCTGCAGCGCCGGGTAGCTGAGGCTCACCACCAGCAGCAAGCCCGTGGTGGCCAGCCTGCGGGCACGGGGGGCGAGAGACAGAGGGGGCGCGGGGAAGAACAGAACTATGAATAGTAGCGCATCACGCGTAGTAGTAGGGTTGTGGTACATGCAGGTAGAGTTGAGAGGTGGCGAGTGGTGGGGGTGGGAAGGTGTGCCCGTGGGGAGTAGAGGGGCATGGTGAGGTCGGGGACGGGGCGGGGCGCAGCTCCACTGGGCGGTAAGGGGCAGTGCGAGGAAGGCCGTGGTGCTAGGTTGGGCTGCCCGTCGGGGACGGGCAGAAAACCCTTGCGCGTGTAAGCAGCAGCCCAGTCTAAGTGGACACACAGCCTTGTGCGCAAGCAAAGCAAGAACCTATGAGGCCGTGTGTCTGACAAGGCGTGAAGGGCGCAAGAGCGAGGTGCTCACCAACCGCCCGATACCGGTACACGCTCCACAGCTGCATTCGGACGGCGGCCGCAATAGCATACAGCAACTTGTACACACGTCATGCACGTCGTTCTGACCCTTGCAACCAGTCATACATCGTTGCCAATCCCCCGCCCTCAAGACCGCAGCCACCGGCGGTAAAGACACTGCCTGGTTGCACCTGCAGACCTCCCGCAGTCAAACGGCCCACTGTACCCCGCGGCTGCCAGCAGAGGCTGCACGTCGCCCCTCCCCTGCACACCCCGCCCACGTGAACCATTCGCGAGTACTGCTGTGCTTGCCTGTCAGTCACCATGTCTAGGACCGCGCCAAGCGTGGAGGTCTGGTTCAGCATCCGTGCGAACCGCCCATCCAGCTCGTCGCAGACGAAACTGAGGAAATACGCCGCTACGCAGTGTACTGGATTTGTGAAGGCAACCGCAAAAGCGTAGAGGCATGCCGCCACTCGCGCATACCCTGGTGGGAACGGAGGATGGGGAGGTGCAAGCTGAGCGCTTGCAGGACAGCGTTGTAACATGCGGCCCCGATTTACTTGGCGATGATCTGACCTATAAGGTTCGGAACATACAGGTAGACGTTCGGGTGGCGAGACAAGAACCCCGCCATTTGCGACGAGGGTCGAGACAGAGGCAGCCTAGTGGCAGATTGGCAAACACGTCTTGTGTCGGGTTTCAAGACAGCAGTGCGCAACGGGTCATAAAGCGGGAGTTGGCCGGGAAGCTAGGCGTAGCAGGTACAGGCGGTTTGCGCTGTTGCGACTAGTGCTTGTTGTTTGAGAGTGCTCGTTCTGGGGTAAGGGCCCAGTAGCCTAGCGTACTGGCGTGGCCGAGGCGAAGTCAAGATGGCTTACCGCCTATGACCGCCACAAGGATGAAGATCGCCACGGACACCACCTGCAGTACACGTTGCACCAGGTACAAGAGTATGTACTGGTGTCAGGAGCGTTTGGACAACCGCCTGGCGCTAGGCTTGCCGAGTAGCACCTGACGCCGCATTCCCTGCTCCGTCCTCAACACGACAGGCATGCCCACGTGGTGTGGAAGGACCCTTGACAGGTGTAACTTACATTGCGTATTTGCAGGTGTTTTGATAGGTGAGCGCGCACACGTCCGTCCACTGCAGGCTCCTGCCCCCGCTGCTGACGTTGATGGCCTGCACCAGCGCGTCCAGCTGGAACAGGCTCCAGAACACGGCCGGCTGCAGCACGTTGTTGCCGTAGGGGCTGGAGCCGGAGAAGGAGGGGGACACGGTGGCGAGGACCTGCGAGTAGGCGAGGTGTGCGGGGTTTGGGGCAAGACCTATGAGCGGCCCTCCTACGGAGCTGGCACCATCCTGTGCTGCGTTCACTGGCATGCGGCATCCCTCCCTGATGGAGTACAAACGGGCTACGTAGTTCCGGTACGGCAGCGTTCCATACCGTAGGGCGTAGGCTTGGGGTGCAAACACGTAGCCCCGTGAGCACGCAGACACATGCTGTACTAAGCTACTGTACCCCAGGGGATGGACGTGGCGCAGCCTCGCACCTGGGCGTATCCACCCTCAGGTACATAGTTATGCTCCACATAATCCTCGTCGGTTTTGGCTTTGGACTCCTGCGGCACCCTGAGCAAGGGCGGGAGGGGCGGGCGGGGCCGGTTGTGAGGGCACGTGGGAAACCATTTTTGAGCAAACACAGGCTGTTTGTCTTGATGATTTGGTAGTAATTTGAGAAGATGGTCGGTACCTCCATGTCTGTCAGCGCAAGCAGAAGCAACCTGGTGCGCTACACCCACTGGTCAGCCCGGGGGGTTGTTGGCGGGTTGTTGGCCCACCACGGGCAGACGGTTTGCGTTCGATCACAGTCGCTCACCACAGCTTATCTCCACTGCTTTCAATTCGAAACCTTGCCCATCCGGCTCCAGCCAGCCCAGTCAACAGTATGGAGACCACAATGATAAGGACCGGTCGACGCGCATCGAAGGAACCGACAGCGCCGACAGCTCTTTCGACCTTTTAACTATTTGACTGTTTAGCGCATCGATTAGCTGTTGATGGACACGTTATAAGCCCTCGAGCCCGCGCGTCCCATGGGTCGCAGAGCCACACCTTGTCACGCGAGTCCGGTGCCCTGGGCTGCGCGTGTCCCTGCAAACCATTGCAGAATATAGGAGCGTACAAAGAGCCTTTCCGGGCCTTTAGGTGCCTCTACGAAGGCCGCACTTTGTTTTTGCACAAAGAAACCCTTCCCATGCGGGATAGCGCGTACTTAAGGCTCTGCGACTCAGCGACCTGTCTCTTTCTCCGCGCCACCTTGCGCGGCACCTTTGCGACCCTCGTGATCAGTATTTATGGGACGCAGCGCATGTGCACTTACGCAGTCATTTAAGCACCTACGCCGCTGCTTTCGCGCTCAAAGCTCAGCAGCACACGAGGTGAGGCGCCTTTATCCAGTCCCTTTTCCTACCGGTTCTTTCACCTTCAGGCAAATAGCAGTCTCCCTTACCTCTTTCGGCTGCGATTGCTTCTTCACAGAATGTCAAGCCCGTCTGCCGGGGCCACCGCCGCCTCGGTCACTGCCTCGGCTGGTGAGTTCCGACACGTCCCGCTTTCGACTGGGGTGAACAGCATGCCGCCTCCTGCACTCTGTCGCTCCTGCCCTGTGTGCCATTGCCATCGCCATTCCTAGTTGCTGTTGCATGTAGTTACAATTTGAGTCCAGACCCGCGTTCCCCTTTCCTTTTGTCATTGGACCCAACAGAGGGCCCTGCTCACCACAATCCTATCATCCATGCCTGGCTCAACAGCATCCCCGACCCCAAGACGCTACCTGTCGGTGGGTGCTTGGGCTTGGGCTCGCAGTGCAAAGAGCTGGGAGCGGGTACCTTGCTATGGGTACTTGCTATCATGCCGTGCCATACGCTGCAGCCTCACACGCCGGCGCAGCCTCAGCCCCAGCTACGCGGACACATTGACTCATCGTCCGTGGCGGTCCGGTAACAGGTTGTGATGGGTTTATTTTTACGGCTTCATATCAACGTCGTCGTGTTACAAGCAACGTCTGTTTCCGACCCCCAATCGTGTACCCCGCCCTCGCTCCAACCTCGCCCCGCCTGTAGACCACAAGGCCAGATTGGCATGGCTTCAAGCCGCCCCCACGGAGTACTTGTCTGGTGAGTTCAACACGTGCCAACCACGTGCACAGCCATTTCAGCGTTGTCAATGCGCGTTGACGTGTTCCTACTGCACCCTGGTGCACCCTGGCGCATCCTGGCGTACCCCGCTGCACCCTGGCGCACCCTGACTCACCTCGGGTCATTCATGGTGATGCAAATATACTTCGACTTTGACGTTCTCGCATCGCTCCATGAATGTCCACAGGCACCATGATGCCCATTACCCGCCAGGGGGACAGGCTGGCAAGCCTGCTGCTGTACGACATGCTGCTGCGAGCGTGCGAGTATAACCTGCCCATCTTCATCCTGGTCCTTCGGGTCGTCTCTGACGTGGGCCTGGACCGCTTGCGCGCTTATTTGGGCAACATCAAGATCGCCGTGGACGACAAGGAGCTCACCATCGAGGTGGCAACCATGTAGGTTGGCTAGATACCGTACCCTCCGCGCACATTTGCCTAGCTGTGCCGAGGCCGGTTTATGAACTGCGCAGGATGGCCGCTGCGTGGACTCTGCAAAAACGGCCGTGCGCGGTCTTGGCTGTGGGTTAACAACAGACGGGGGTACCCGAACTGAAAATGCCTTTATGTCTGCTGTACAGGAACGGACGTTTGGTCTGCGTGCGCACGCACGCGTTGCCGCCGGACATAGAGGGCATCGAGGTGGAGGCCGTGCTGCAGTTCTGCACCGTAGGACTGGCTCGGCACCTCTTCGCCCGCGCAACGTGTACTGCGCCTCCCGCACGCTCGTTGGGGTGAGTCGCATATGCAACTGAACCTAGCATGCTGTCGCACCCTACTAAACCCCAGACGCGATGAGCGTTAAGACACGAAAATTTTTTCGGCTTTTGGCGCGTCACCACGAGCTGTAGGGCTGCACAGGATCGTAGGACTGGGCTGCTGCGGCACCCACGTGCCTGTGTGACGACAGACGCACGTAGGCTGGACGGTTTCCCAGCGTTACCTTCACGCCCAAACCACCTGGGCCCTAGCACACGGACGGCTGCGCCTGCTGCGGAAGGGACAGGGCACCGGACGTATCAGAGCTGGTCGAAGTAGACCAGGACGGAGTCCTCAGAGTATTGCGCTTTGCGGAAGCGTAGTGGGATAGCGGAAGCGTATCAGAGCAGAGGGATACCGGTACGGTAGCCCTTGCGTTAGAACCAGAGCAATGGCAGAGCTGCTGTTGAGCTGTGCTGACAGAGAACGGCGTGCTGCTGAGTCGTGTCGTACTCAGATAGAGCCGTAATAAACCATAAACAGGAACAGGAAGGCTTGGACTACCTGCGGGGAGGGCTTGAGGGAGGGGCGCACAGGTTAGTAAGCAAGGACCTGTCCTACTGATGCCGCTGCGCTGCTGCAAGGGCAAGCTGCAAGCAGGGAACCAGAGCCTGAGATTGTACCAAGTGAACAGCTGATACCAGAGGCCTTTGCTGCTAGTGCGAATGCTGTGTGCCAAGTAAGCTGCGGTCTATTGGTTGCCAGAGGGACACCTCCTGCTCCTAGGCTGCTCAGTGGGTGTGCGTCACTCAGAACAGAACACGTGCAAGGCTGCGCAAGGCAATAAGTGCTCCGTCCCCTAAGCTGTCAATCCGGCTGCTTGTCGTGCACTCCAGGCGTACCCTACGCAGACACTTGCTGACCTCGCTGCTGGGGAATTAGCTGCAGGCAGGCTGCTCCTGAGTCCTTGACCTGACTTAGGCGTTACCCTCGTGGCACGGGCGGTAGCTGGCAGTTGACAGAGGCACCTTGAGGCTTGGGCGAGTCACAATATTCCTGCACGCACTTACAAAGGATGTTACTGTTACCTCCTCGTCCGCGCTTGCACCAGACTGCGCCTCGCGTGTCCTTGGACCTCACCGGCCCTTGGGCTACGACAGCACGACTGCTTTTGGCTTGATAGAACAGACTGTAACAAGGTAAAGAATTCAACTACCAGCGACTTAAGGTCGACTGGAAATGGCTCGCGCCAGCCAAGCAGTGACTAAGAGTAGTACTGCTGCTGCAACCAAACGTGGAGGCAAAGAATGATCAACTGTATCAAATGTGGGTAGCTCGATAGATTTGTCTTTGTTGGTAGTGGCTACTTACGTGCTCACTCAGACTGCACACCTTATAAACCAAAACGCGGGGCCCTTCGGGAAGCCTCGCGTATTCATAAAGCAACTGCGCAACACCTTCTTTCGATAGCTACTGATAGCACTCAAAGAATGGCAGCTTCGCAGCTCCATATGCAACTCGGAGAACCGAGAACCTTCGCGCATATTTGCTTGCGTCCAAAATCATTCACGCTTAACACACCAACACACGCTTGATATCTTGAACGGAACTTGTAGAAGTCCAGCTGAAGGGAACTCGGTCTTGTCGCAGAAACAGGCTCCTCAGGCGCCGAAACCATGCCAGAAGGCGGCCTCACGTGGTCTCACGTAGTCGCTCCGGCCTTGGACGGTACATCTTTTCATGTAGAATACATGGAAGTCATCATTGACGAGTTGGGCCGCGACAGCTGTCGCACCCTTGCTCCTGCGGGCATCGGTGGGCCCCATCGATTAACACTCATAGGTGACAGAAGTCGTGGCGGAGCTCCGTTGTGCAAAGAAGAAATTGTATTTCGTTTGTGTGTGTAGAGGGTTATCCTCCAGCTGTAGAACTGCGAAAGCCCGACCAGATGCTTGCGGGTATCATAGTATGCTCGCACATATGCAGCTGCTGTTGACCTCAACCTTTATAGCGATGACGATTTATTTGCTGTAGCTACTCACCGCCAGCCCATGAGCACAGATGAGCTCAGTTGGCGTTGTTGCCCGCCGTGGGGTCGGTGTTGCCGCTGTAGTGCCACTTCTCCTCCTGGCTGTACTTGTGAGTCCAGGTCTTCTCCACCTTCTTCTCGGGGCCCTGCAGCACAGTGCGCGACTTCTTGGCGCCCTCGATGCGGTCCGGCTCCTTCTCGTTAGTCTTGCGGGCGCTCTTGTCACCGTTGCCGTCGGCCTTGATCCAGATAGGGGTCACCTTGCAGGCGTACGCGACGATAGCCGGCTTGTCGGGGGTCGGGGTCGGCATGAGGGAGCGCTAGCGTAGCCACCCACGTTCTTGGTGGTGTGGATGACATTGGCATCGGCCATGGCGAGCACAGTCTCCGTAATGCCGTCGAGCGCCGGGACGGCGATCTCGAGGCTCTTCTCGCCGCTCGGGCTGGTGCGAAGGCGGGGCTTGCCGTTCCTGACAGTGGTCTTCGTGCCGTCCTTATTGATAAAGCTCACCTCTGCAAGGGGCAGTTCCGACGTATGGGTGTTGCGTTGAGTTACGTCGAAGTGGAGGCACACGCCTCCCGGCAGGTCGAAAGTGCTAATGACTCGAGTCTCCTCCTGCTGCGTGTATCGTGGTGCTGCAATTGCTGGTGTTGTGTCGTCACCCTTACCCACGGATGGGCGACGGGGCGACTTGTCAGAAACCGGGTTACCGCCACTGGTAGTCTGGGTGTTGTAGGCCTTGTTGTGCTGGTTGGAAGCCATTGTAGTAAGCTGTTTGATGTTTTCAGAGGGGATGTGGGGTCGTGGGTCAGCGTTCGTAACAGCAGAGGGTGGTTCCAGGGAGCAGAAGAAGGGTGATGGTAGTTTACTCAATAATTGATTGTAGAGCGGATTGTCTGTTGCGTCGTCTCAGCTCCTTTTTTTACTGGATCTTGCATGTGTTCCGAGGAACATTCTCGGTTTCGCCTGGGGCCTGGGGGAAGAGGACAGCTGTTGGCTCTTGCCACGTGTCGTTTGACTGGGCTTGTATGTTGATACATGGCGGTTGGACGCTCTTTCTTGACTGTTGTAGTCAATCGTTTGCTTATTATTTCGCTGCTTGAAGATGTAGTCTTGCGCAACTGGTCCTGCTGACTGGGAAACCTGCATATTCTTGGTCAGCACCGAATTATAAGAGCTGCCGTTGTTTTCCGGAGGGCCATAGATTCGCATGAGACTGCTCTCCTCGCTGTCCTGACGGAAAGTGATCTCCTTGTGATTTTCCTTGTGGTCATGTGGCTGTGAAAGCGCCATGGTACTGCCGTTGACTCGAATTTTGCTCCGTGGTGCGTATCCGACGTCGTATTCCATTGATGCCTTGTCTCACTTGAGCTTCCAATTCATTATTAGTTTTTGTAGATGTTGTTCCTTGAGGTCTCGTGCCTGTCCTGTCGCCGCCCGCCTCCTTGCCGTAGCCAGAGTTTATCGTAACTGTGGCGGCACCAGCATTTGGTCCCGCGGTATGTTGCTCCAAATACCACGTTTATCGCGTACCATAGCTTTGTGGCCACCAGGGCACCAGCCTTCGAAAGAGAAGGGGCCCTCCCTGCCGGGCTGCAGCTTGCCCTTGCGTGGGCGCAACCAGTACACTTGTGTGCCCACAGCCAAATCCGCAGGCTGAGGGACTTCGCGTGCTGGAGCTATTGTTCTGCCAACCTGTGGGAAAGGGATCGAATTGGGCTCGTTTGTAGGCACTTGAGCCGGTGTTGCTGCCGGGGTCTTCTCCTGTTGTGCTTGCTTGGGCATTGCTCGGGTCTTGTGCTCGGCCACCATGCTGGGACCAGCTTCAGCACCCGTGTCAAGGTTGTACCACCTCTCCTTCTGGGAGGGGTTTACAATTAGGGTCCCTTCCCGCGCTGTCCGTAGGTGGGGCTCCTTGTGGTGCCTTTCTCTTTTTGGAGGTTCCCTTGCTGCGCTCTTCCTCGTCAGCTCCCTCCGCGGGGCGTTGACGCTTAGCAGTATCCGCTGGCGTCTTGAATCTTGGTTTTTGGGGTTTACTCACCAGGTTACGCTTCTCGTACGTCTTCATGTCCCGCGCTTGTGCCTTGGTGATGTTGGCTGTCACCCTGGCCTCCATGCTGTCCAGGGCGTGTTGACGTAACCTGAGATCAGGTAGGGGGTCAATGGACACTTCTGGCTCTGGATTCGCTTGTTCGGGCCCCTCTTCGGCACTTTCCTGCTCTCCAGATGGCATGAGCGCCATTCGTGGTTGCCTTCCGTAGAGCAGCGTTGCTGGGCTGACCTTGGTGCTGTCCTGCCTTGCCATACGGTACGTGTACAGCAGGTTGTACAGCTTAAGGTCCCAGTCGTTCTGTTGGCTGTTGACCATCTTACGTAGTCCATTGATGATTACGCCCACCAGTCGTTCGGCTTGGCCGTTCCCTTGGGGACGGTATCCACTGGTGGTGCGGTGTCGCACCTGGTGCTCCTTCAGCAGAGCCTTCATGCTCCCCTTGAACTCCTTACCCTGGTCGCTGGTTATCTCCACGGGGGCTCCCATCCGTGAGATCCACGCCTGGTAGAACCATCGTGATACAGTGATGGAACGCTTGTCAGGCGCTGGTTGGGCCTCCACCCACTTGCTGTAGCTGTCCACGGCCACGTAAATATATTGGTTGCCTCGGGGTGTTTTGGGGTAGGGACCGGTGAGGTCGATGTGCACACGTCCCCATAGCCCTACGATGGGTAAGGGTTGTAGCTGCCGGTGCCGCAGTAGCACACTGTTCTGCCTGTTGCACTCTGGGCATTGACGTACGTGGGCTTCTATGTCGCTCCGCATGCCGTCCCACATAACCTGCCCCAGCAGGATGCTGTACATCCTTGAAGCTCCGGGGTGGCCGTTCTTGTGCAGCCGGTCCATGACGCTGCTGCGTTCGCCTAGCTTGATGACACGTACTTCTTGTTTCTGTGGTCCACGGGTCATCCACAGGGTGCCACCGTTGGCCGGGTCCCACCGGTAGCGTGCTGCGCGCTGCTTGATCCGTTGTACTTCGCGTAGGTACGCCTCGCCTGAGTCCGTTTTAATTTGTGGCAGCTTGCCGTTTTGTAAATAATGAAGTAGGTTGGAGTCCAGCCACGCGCTTGTCTCTGTTGGCTCCTTGGGGGCCGCCTCCTCGGAAGTACCGGTATCGGACTCTTCTGTCCGGTGGGTAACGATAGTGTCGCCGTCCTTGTTGTTACCCTTGGTGCTCGTCTCGGCTCCGCCGTATTTGATGTGATACTGATGACACTGTCCTTTTCGGCTGACATGCTCCTGCGGAGCGTGTTGCTTCCTCCTGTGCGTGGAGATTCCTGCTGCTGGGTGCTCCTGCGGAGCATATTGCTCCCGGGTGCGCCCTCTTCCTTTACCTGTACGGTAGGCTCCGCCGAGGCCAGGGCATCCCGCTCAATAGCCGCGCTGCCGCCCTGATGGGGTCTGGGCTCTTGCCTCGTTGGCTGGCGTCCATGGCCGTGGCTGTGAAGGGGACACACCCATTCTCCTTCCGGTAGCCTGAGCAGGGGTGGGTTAAGACACCCTTTGTGCCAGGCAGCCGTGCAGGCTCCAGGTTTGTTGTACTCGTGGTCGCATAGCACAATGTCCTGCGCTGGGCGCCCTAGCCCACATTTGTAGCACACAATTTGGGGGTTAGGATCCTCGCTGTCGCTGCTTGGGTCCTCCTCTGCAGGATCATCGCCACCCCCCGGTGCACTTCCCAGCTGGTAGTCACCAAGGGCAGCAGGTTGCCCCCGCACCCTGGTTGAGCGCCTTCTGTCTCCCTTGCTGACCTCCGGGCTTTCGGTACGATCCTCCGTATCTTGCTGCTCTTTGCCTTCAGCGGCATCGATCGCTTGTGTAGCGGGTATTACGGCCGGGCCTGCCGCTGCTTGCTGGTCGGGCTCTGTCGGTGGGGGCGGCGGATTTGCCGTTCCACGCGTGGCGATAGGTCGTCCTGCCGTACGCTGATACTCCAGCACCTCTGCCGGCAATCCCCAGTCGATGCGGTAGTCTTGATGTGCGTCGTAGAGTCCATCAGTGTAGCACACCTCCTTGTAGTCTCGCTCATAGCTTGGGGTGCAAGTCATGACCTCGTCTCCGTACAGGAAATGCTTGCCGTACCCCCAACGCCGAACCTTGGTTTTCCTGTTCCAGTTCTGCCGTACACCATCTACCGCAGCCAGGAAGCTGGCGCCTGAGGCGTCATCTTCTGCCAGATGGTGTCGTACGGCTCCCTGTAAGCCGACATCCTGTACCAACTCTCCTAAGCGGCTGAGGGAATCCACGTTGACGTGCTTACGCCCTGGTCTGTGTACGATTTCAAAGTCGTACGCCTGTAGCAGCAGCGCGTAGCGTGCAAGCTTGCTGCTTGGGAGAACCTTGGCCGTCATGATGTATCGTACGGCACTGCTGTCGGTCACCAGGGTGAAACGGGTACGGTGGATATAGGGGTGGAACTGCTTGCAGGCCCACACGGCCGCAAACGCCTCCCCATCCACACTGCTCCAGTTGAGCTCGGACCCAGATAGCTTGCGTGACGCGTACTGACACACGTACTCCCGGCCACGCTCGTCCAGCTGTGATAGGCATGCTGCCACACAGGTACCACAGTAGTCCGTAGCCACAATGAAGGGGCGATCGAAGTCGGGGGCTTGCAGTACGGGCTGTGTGGTAAGCCTCCTCTTGAGTTCGTCATACGCCGCCTGTTGCTCCTTTCCCCACACAAACTCGGCTCCCTTCTTGGTTAGCCCATTCAGAGGGAGGGCGATTTGTGCGTAATTGTCGATAAATTCCCGATAATAGGATGTGAGGCCCAGGAACGCTCGTACGTCACGCTGGTCCCGCAGTGGCTTGTAGCTCTCGATCACAGCCAGGTTGCGGCTAGTGGGGGAGATCGTTCCATGCTTGCCGTTGATGTGATGCCCCAGGAAGTCCACCTCCTGGTGTGCAAACTCGCATTTCTTGATAGCAACCTTGAGGTTTGCTATGCGCAGCAGGTCAAACACCTGCTGTAGGTGCCGTACGTGCTCCTCCACGGTGGCGCTGTACACTGCTATGTCGTCGATGTATACGTAGGCCGATTTGCCCAACACCGGACGTAGCACCAGCGACATGAGTCTTGCGAATATGGCTGGCGAGTTCTTGAAGCCCATGGTCATCACCTTCCACTGGTACAGTCCGTTGTGGGTGATGAACGCCGTCTTGTCCTTGCTGCCCTCATCCACCTCCACTTGCCAGAAGCCTGACTTCAAGTCCAGCGTGGAGTAGAAGCGTTGTTGACCTGGGGGCGCCGCCACTTGATCCAATATATCTCGGATGTGCCCGATAGGGAAACGTACCGCGCGTGTGACCTGGTTTAGAGCCCTCAGGTCCACCACCACGCGTAGTGTCTGATCCTTTTTGGGCACGCACAGGATGGGTGACGCCCATGCGCTGGTGCTGGGTTCAATCACCTTGTCCTCCAGCATTTGTTTGACCTCCGCATCAATTGCCTCCCTCTCCGCCTTGGACGTGCGGTAAGGGTTGAGTGCGATGGGGTCTGCATCTCCTGTATCGATGGTCATGCGCACCCAATCGGTGCGACCCAGATCGCTGTTGGTCACGGCAAAGACGTCCGCATTCTGCCGTATGCAGGCTTCCAGCAAATGGCGCTGCGAGCCTTCCACTTCGGGATTTATGCGCCCTTGCAGCATCTCCTGTAGTTCGGTTGGCAACGTCTTGCCGGCATTGCGTCGCCGTACTTCCTCGCCGTGGCGCGTGGCTATCGCCAGGTGCTCTTCTGGCGGTAGCTCCAACACATATGAGAATCCCCCTTGAATTTTAGACTTTGTTGGTCCTGTAGTCTTGGCCCCCGGGTTCGTTGCTCCGACGGGCGATGAGGTTGGCTCCCGAGGGGGCGCCACAAATAGCTTGCGTGGCTTAGGTGTGGCCCCGTTGGTAACGGGAACCACCTTCCTTTGCCTTTCCGCCACAGGATTGATTTGACCAATGGGTCTTGGTACGGCCGCACCAGTGGGCTTTGGTGGCACCGGTCGGACGGATACTGGTTCCGGCCCGGGGGTAGCGGGAAGCGTTACGGCTCCTACCACAGGTCCCTTACCAGGGCTTCCAAGCTGTCCCGGCCGCTGGGCGGTACGTAGGGTCTCCTCTTTGACCGCTCGCCTCAGTGCCGCAGCGTTGGACGGAAAAGAGAAGGAGTGGCGAGCCCATCCTGGTACGACGTGTTCTTCATTAGATGGCAGGAGTAAGGGTGGCATGAGGTCCGATTGTGGCACCAGTAGTGCGTCGGCGTTGTCCTCCGCACATTCACTCCCCGTTTCCTCTTCACTCGAGCTGAGCTGAAAGCCTTCTCCTTCCGGTCCCTCAGATTCCGTACCGCTGTCGGTCTGTCCATCCTCACTGGGCGTGGACCACCCTGGACCGTGTTGCTCCTCCTCGTCATCTGTCATTCCTGGTGACATGGTACCCTCATCGGTAGGACTGACGTTGTCCTCTGACTCCTCAATGGACTCTGTCTCAGGGTATTGAGTGGGGTTTTCTGGGTGCCTACTGTCCACAGACTCGGAATCGCTGCCTGCCCGTGGCATGGTCTGGACGAGATTGACGTTGCCGCCAGATTCCTCCGAAGTTTCGGTTTCTGACTCCTCAGATTCCATGGACCCGTCCACCGTGCTGGGTGGAGTGTCCGAATCGCTGCTACTGCCGGGCTGTAGGGGCGCTAGCATGTCTGAACGCCCCTTGTTTAGGTTGGCGTGACTGATCACCGTAGCCAGATCCTGCATGCGCCTGGCACTGGCTGGACCGCCTGAGAGGCAGCTTACCGGTATGGAGCTTCTCTCGCTCGTGTCGCTGATGTAATACATTTTCCCTTTACGGTAGCTGATCTCTGCTCCTACCGTATGTAGGAAATCGGACCCCAGTAGGATGGCGTAGTTGTGGGCCGTTGTTACGTAGGCCGTTACGCTGGTTTTCAGGTCTCCCAGAGAAACCCACAGTTTCACCACACCCTTGGGCAGGGACTTCTCGCCTTCAGCTGTCATGTAGGAAAGAGCCGTCTCCTCAATCTCTCCCATGAGCCCCAGCTTGCGCAGGGTATCCAGGGCGACCATGCAAATGGACGCCCCAGAGTCGACGATGGCCTCGCACACCACGGGATCTCCAGCGTAGTTGAGAACCATGACGTTGCCCCTGCATACCTCATAACGGGTCTTGTGCTTGCTGGCATGTAGCACCGAGACTGACCTGGGGCGTCGCTGCATCACAGAACCGATGGGGTCGTACCTGCCAGGCAGGGGTGTTGCACGTGGCTTCGTGATAGCTGTTGCTGCAGCTGGGGGCGGTGGGGCGCTGGCCTTGCGCTCCTTAAGCCGCTTGGTCAGTTCATTTGCCAAACCAGAATAAACACCGTTGTAGTCGCACTTAGCTGCTACAGAGAACGGCAGCGTGTATTTGTCCAGCTTAGACACCATATCACTGGCGATCCTGGACTCCAGCCTTTCCGTGCTTGGGGCACGTGGCGGAGGGGCAGGGGCTGCATCCTCCTTCTTGGACGGTGTATACACACGTGGGGCAGAGCTGTCCCTCTCTTGCTTTGGCCTGGCTTTAGGTGACACGTACCTTTTGTACGGCGTGGAGCTGCGTGGTACGAACCGTCGGGGCTCATCCGTGTCCATATGATCCACCTTGTCCCTCATTGAACGCTTGGGGTAGGGGGCTACCTCGTCGTCACTTAAACGCTTCATCATCACTGCCGGGTAGGACACACAGGCCTCCTTGACGGTACGATAGCTTAACTCCGAGCCGGTATCAGACTCTTCACCGGGTACAACCGAAATGAGGTTGGCAGCACCAGGGGAAGGCCTGTAGGGTGGCTTGGGCCTGGGGTTTGCCATAGGCGGGGGCCGTGCCATGCCTGCGTCCTGGCCCTGTCGCAGCTGGGCCAACTGCACGGACATGAGCTTCATCTGTTGTGTCAGCTGGTCGATGGCATTGTCCACGTTGCGCGGCGGGGTCTTGTCCCTGGGCGGCCCAAAGCCGGATGGCTTAGGGTGGAACCCGCTGCTGCTGTCCCGTCTGTCCGATCGCCCATGTTCAAACCTCCTGGCGGGCGAGGTCCGGTCTCCGGATGACCTGTCATCTGATTCATAAGGCCATCCAGAATTATCTGGTGCAAACCTTACACGACGCTCCTCACGTGGTGAGGCTTCACGCTCGTGGCGGGCGGTTCGATAGTTATTACCGTTATCACGCCGCGGCGATACATCATAGTGTCCTGGGAAGTAGCGCTCCGTACCTTCGTCCACGTGTATAGCAATCTCAATGGCACGCAGTAGCGTACCTGGGCACATGTTGTGCACGGCGCGGGCGATCTTGGGCTGTAGTCCGCGAAGAAAGTCCTTAACTCTCAGCGGGTCCTCGAGGTTCACCTCGAGAAGACCTGCTAACATTTGGAAGCGTTCGGCATACTCTTGCACGCTTTCCTTGGATCCCTGACGGCAGGTCATGTACTCATCGTACAGCGTTGAAGCCTTGTACCCGAAGCGTTTAGCAAACGCCTGTTTGAAGCTCTCCCACGTGGAGATTCGTGACTCCACGGTTGCATACCAGGTAGCTGCTTTGTCGCCTAAACGGCATACGGCTACCATCAGCTTGGCCTCATCACTGCATCCACCTAAACGGCCTAGCGCATCAATTCGGTTGAGCCAGGCGTGGCACACCGTCTTCTCAGGGTCGAAGATGGGGATGGAGTTGATAACTGCTGACTGCACCTCCATGACAGGCCGATGATAGCCTGCCATGCCCTGCTGCTGGGGCACGTGCTGTTGGGGCCCAAACATAGGGGCCTTGGGGACCTATAAACGCACCGTGGTCTTCCATGCTGGTCAGTCCACGCTCGCAGAGCCAGACCTAAACCTGGCTCTGATACCAACTAAACCCCAGACGCGATGAGCGTTAAGACACGAAAATTTTTTCGGCTTTTGGCGCGTCACCACGAGCTGTAGGGCTGCACAGGATCGTAGGACTGGGCTGCTGCGGCACCCACGTGCCTGTGTGACGACAGACGCACGTAGGCTGGACGGTTTCCCAGCGTTACCTTCACGCCCAAACCACCTGGGCCCTAGCACACGGACGGCTGCGCCTGCTGCGGAAGGGACAGGGCACCGGACGTATCAGAGCTGGTCGAAGTAGACCAGGACGGAGTCCTCAGAGTATTGCGCTTTGCGGAAGCGTAGTGGGATAGCGGAAGCGTATCAGAGCAGAGGGATACCGGTACGGTAGCCCTTGCGTTAGAACCAGAGCAATGGCAGAGCTGCTGTTGAGCTGTGCTGACAGAGAACGGCGTGCTGCTGAGTCGTGTCGTACTCAGATAGAGCCGTAATAAACCATAAACAGGAACAGGAAGGCTTGGACTACCTGCGGGGAGGGCTTGGGGGAAGAGGGAGGGGCGCACAGGTTAGTAAGCAAGGACCTGTCCTACTGATGCTGCTGCGCTGCTGCAAGGGCAAGCTGCAAGCAGGGAACCAGAGCCTGAGATTGTACCAAGTGAACAGCTGATACCAGAGGCCTTTGCTGCTAGTGCGAATGCTGTGTGCCAAGTAAGCTGCGGTCTATTGGTTGCCAGAGGGACACCTCCTGCTCCTAGGCTGCTCAGTGGGTGTGCGTCACTCAGAACAGAACACGTGCAAGGCTGCGCAAGGCAATAAGTGCTCCGTCCCCTAAGCTGTCAATCCGGCTGCTTGTCGTGCACTCCAGGCGTACCCTACGCAGACACTTGCTGACCTCGCTGCTGGGGAATTAGCTGCAGGCAGGCTGCTCCTGAGTCCTTGACCTGACTTAGGCGTTACCCTCGTGGCACGGGCGGTAGCTGGCAGTTGACAGAGGCACCTTGAGGCTTGGGCGAGTCACAATATTCCTGCACGCACTTACAAAGGATGTTACTGTTACCTCCTCGTCCGCGCTTGCACCAGACTGCGCCTCGCGTGTCCTTGACCTCACCGGCCCTTGGGCTACGACAGCACGACTGCTTTTGGCTTGATAGAACAGACTGTAACAAGGTAAAGAATCTCAACTACCAGCGACTTAAGGTCGACTGGAAATGGCTCGCGCCAGCCAAGCAGTGACTAAGAGTAGTACTGCTGCTGCAACCAAACGTGGAGGCAAAGAATGATCAACTGTATCAAATGTGGGTAGCTCGATAGATTTGTCTTTGTTGGTAGTGGCTACTTACGTGCTCACTCAGACTGCACACCTTA
This sequence comes from Chlamydomonas sp. KOR1, assembly GCA_036984285.1. Taxonomy (NCBI): domain Eukaryota; kingdom Viridiplantae; phylum Chlorophyta; class Chlorophyceae; order Chlamydomonadales; family Chlamydomonadaceae; genus Chlamydomonas; species Chlamydomonas sp. KOR1. The sequence goes on along the minus strand of BQMZ01000247.1, from coordinate 41,356 downwards.
TAAACCAAAACGCGGGGCCCTTCGGGAAGCCTCGCGTATTCATAAAGCAACTGCGCAACACCTTCTTTCGATAGCTACTGATAGCACTCAAAGAATGGCAGCTTCGCAGCTCCATATGCAACTCGGAGAACCGAGAACCTTCGCGCATATTTGCTTGCGTCCAAAATCATTCACGCTTAACACACCAACACACGCTTGATATCTTGAACGGAACTTGTAGAAGTCCAGCTGAAGGGAACTCGGTCTTGTCGCAGAAACAGGCTCCTCAGGCGCCGAAACCATGCCAGAAGGCGGCCTCACGTGGTCTCACGTAGTCGCTCCGGCCTTGGACGGTACATCTTTTCATGTAGAATACATGGAAGTCATCATTGACGAGTTGGGCCGCGACAATGCAACCCCTCTCGTTCATTAACTTGATGGACCATAGCAACACACGGACATTTTCAAACAAGTTTCAATGTTGCTTATGAATGTTGCTAGTGCTGTACTGGCGATTGAACATTGTTTTACTTGGATCACCCACAGTGGTACCGCCACCAGGTCACCATCGAGCCGGCAAGGCCCGGGGACCCGGAGTACGTGACGGATCGGTCTGTGAGCGTGGCCACGTGGTCCGCCGTGGCGGTCGGCGGCGGGGTTGGCAACCTGTGCCTACCTGTCCTCAAGATGGGGGCCGTTGTGGGCTTCGCGATTGCACACTCGCTTGCAGACAAGAGCCCCATCTGGGCGAGCTCCAGCGGCTACCCAACAACACCCTCCATCGCAGGTGGGCGGGTGGGGTGATGTGCCGAGTGTTGACCCAACGCATGGCGCGAAAGTACCGTAGTGATGCTTAAACTTCGTGAAACTAATGTTCGGGATAGCTTAGAAAATGTGCAACAGCAGCGCAAAAGTAGCTATGATACGGTGCCACCGACTTCACGTCCTCGTTCACGTAGTTTCAACGCTACGTACGCCTCTCATTTACCTCTATCGGTCACTGCATGCATTTCCAACAATTCCCCACAGCACTGCACCGGTGCGAGAACATGGGACTTCATCTGTCCGCCCGTGACGGTGTGGCGCCTCCTTCCGACGAGGCGCGGGCAGCCGTCTTCCTCGCCGGCTACTGGAGCCGGCACCTGGTGGCAGGGTACATCGCCAGCCCGCGCTTAATGGAGATGGCGGAGGCTGCGGGTGTCAACACGGACGACCCGGCTGCAGTGAAAAGATATGCATGTGAGCAGGGGATCGGGGATGACAGGATCGTTGTCGTACGTGGCTCATACACGTGGGTTACATGTTCACTTTAATGGAACACGTCAAAACGCGTGCACGAGGGTATACAACTCCTTACGGATCTTGCTGTGCATTCGGATCTTGCTGTGCATCCGTACTCTCAGACACCATTGCAGGCACAACCGCAAGGAGCCCGGCGGTGCTGGACGGGGCTGCCGTGCTGATCGCCGCGGGGACCCACGGCGCCGAGGGCACGCTGGCCACCACCGGGCTGCCCAACGGGGTCGCCGCCGCGAAGGGTGAGATGGGCAGTTAGCAGTTTGTCAGCTGGTGTCGCCCAAGTGAACACTGGACTGCTGACGCAGTGCTTGCACATCGGGACCACAACCTGCCGTGTACAAATGATGTGTAGCTGGCACAGCATGCACGTGGTCCTGGGGGGGCAACGGCTGGCGCGTGACGCACGTTCCTGAGGGCAACCCGCCCTCCCATGCAATCCATGCCGCGTGCCCCGGTCCCGACCAAGTCCCGACGTATGTACAATGACAATCCTCCTGCCGCCTTGCGCCTGTCCTGCAGCCATCGCCGCAAGGAGCCCGGCGGTGCTGGACGGGGCTGCCGTGCTGATCGCCGCGGGGACCCACGGCGCCGAGGGCACGCTGGCCACCACCGGGCTGCCCAACGGGGTCGCCGCCGCGAAGGGCGAGATGGGCGGTGAGCAGTTTGTCAGCTGGTGTCGCCCAAGTGAACACTGGACTGCTGACGCAATGCTTGCACATCGGGACCACAACCTGCCGTGTACAAATGATGTGTAGCTGGCACAGCATGCACGTGGTCCTGGGGGGGCAACGGCTGGCGCGTGACGCACGTTGCATGCGAGGGCAACCCGCCCTCCCATGCAATCCATGCCGCGCGCCCGGTCCCGACCAAGTCCCGACGTATGTACAATGACAATCCTCCTGCCGCCTTGCGCCTGTCCTGCAGCCATCGCCGCAAGGAGCCCGGCGGTGCTGGACGGGGCTGCCGTGCTGATCGCCGCGGGGACCCACGGCGCCGAGGGCACGCTGGCCACCACCGGGCTGCCTAACGGGTCGCCGCCGGAAGGGCGAGATGGGCGGTGAGCAGTTTGTCAGCTGGTGTCGCCCAAGTGAACACTGGACTGCTGACGCAATGCTTGCACATCGGGACCACAACCTGCCGTGTACAAATGATGTGTAGCTGGCACAGCATGCACGTGGTCCTGGGGGCAACGGCTGGCGCGTGACGACGTTGCATGTGGGGCAACCCGCCCTCCCATGCAATCCATGCCGCGTGCCCCGGTCCCGACCAAGTCCCGACGTATGTACAATGACAATCCTCCTGCCGCCTTGCGCCTGTCCTGCAGCCATCGCCGCAAGGAGCCCGGCGGTGCTGGACGGGGCTGCCGTGCTGATCGCCGCGGGGACCCACGGCGCCGAGGGCACGCTGGCCACCACCGGGCTGCCCAACGGGTCGCCGCCGGAAGGGTGAGATGGGCAGTTAGCAGTTTGTCAGCTGGTGTCGCCCAAGTGAACACTGGACTGCTGACGCAGTGCTTGCACATCGGGACCACAACCTGCCGTGTACAAATGATGTGTAGCTGGCACAGCATGCACGTGGTCCTGGGGGGGCAACGGCTGGCGCGTGACGCACGTTGCATGCGAGGGCAACCCGCCCTCCCATGCAATCCATGCCGCGCGCCCCGTCCCGACCAAGTCCCGACGTATGTACAATGACAATCCTCCTGCCGCCTTGCGCCTGTCCTGCAGCCATCGCCGCAAGGAGCCCGGCGGTGCTGGACGGGCTGCCGTGCTGATCGCCGCTGGGACCCACGGCGCAGGGCACGCTGGCCACCACCGGCTGCCCAACGGGGTCGCCGCCGCGAGGGGCAAGATGGGTGGGCGGTTGGGAGGTGAGCTACGACCACTAGCTTGATAGGTCTAAGCATGCCGGTTGTGAGCGTGTGTCAGCGATGCAATGACGTGTGGTGATGGCGATGTAATGGTGCAATATGAGAGTGGCCATGAACTCATTCGGTTGTCGCACATGAACTCCCGACTTGGAGGCGGACTAGACTCTTAACACATGCACATGATCGACCCCCTCGCCACCCCGTGCCCACCTCGCAGGCACCACCTCGTACGACTCCGAGGTGATGGCCATGGCCCACGACTTCGTGCGAGCTGGCACCCACGGCTGGGGCACCCGGGCCACCACGGGTGTGTCAAACGCGTCGCCGCCGCCAGAAACATACTGCGGGCACGGGCCAGCGCATGCAAGCCGGGGAAGGGCAAGCAGGGGAAGGGCAAGCCAGGGAAGGGTAAGGGGGGGAAGGGCAAGGGCAAGCCGGAGAAGCAGTGGTCAGACATGGACGAGGGGTCGGACATGGAGTAGGGTGTGCACATGGCGGACAGTGGATATGCGAGCTGTACATGATGTAGCATGGCGTGTGGTGATAGGTGGGTTAAAGATTGTAGTAGTGCATCATGTCGCTGTGGTCCCTGTGGGTTAGGTCGCGAGGTGGGGGTGTGGGAGGGGTGGGGTCTCCGAGAAGTGGGAACTGACATGCACAAAAGTGCAGCAGCAGCTGGCAGCGCGCTATAGCGCGCGTCTTGTGTACCTCAGAGGTCACTGCGCCACGCTCATGGTACGGACCGCACAGGGGAGTCTCCCCTGATACTGCATATGCGAGTTCCTCCAGGCAGGCGCTCCAGGGGAGCTCCCCTGAGTTCACCTGTCAACGCCTGGATATGCTGCCTGATGCGTGATGGGTGGCCCCGGTGTTCATGGAAGACAGTTGACACCCAGATTTCAGGCATGTAAGCTGTAGGCGATTCACACGCTCTATCCAAAGCATCGTTGCAGGGCTATCCCAAGCTACACAGGACGACATCAGCCTCCTTAGCTACCGCAGCGGTATGCAAGGGGACGGTGTGTGTACCAGACCGCCAACATTCTACTCCTGGTGTACTAGTTGTCTGTATAACGGCATAGCTAGATAGCTAAGTTCAACAAGGCTTTATTGCTTTTATTTAATCAAAACGAATGAACCTGGCGCACTCGCTTGGGAACTTTTATATTTTTAGTTTGAGAACCCCGGCCAAGCACGTGCCACAGCCGCGGTAAAACGTGCGCTGCAGGTGGTGACAGGCGACCTGTCCTCTGAGCCTTGAATGGTGACGACTGGTCTAGAGTACACTTCCGTGAACATCTTGCGTAGAAGGAACATCCCCGGTGACCAAAGCTTTTGAGTGTGGACGGTAATGAACGAGTATGCGTGCCCAGGCGTGCCTCATGCGGCACTAGGCGTCGGGGGGCCTGACGAGGCTTGGCTGCGGGGTTTCCGCAGGCTGCCGCCAGGGCACGAGCCAGTGCAGCCGCTTGGGAAGGCATGGGACGTAGGCCCCGTGTTGCAAAGCTGCCTTCGAAGATCTTCCCCTGTTCCTCCCCAGGGGAGAATGCAGGATTACCGGTAGGAGGGCCAGGGTGCCATGTTAAGTCCCCTGGCATGCATTAGCATGCACAGTCCATGCCTAAGCAACACCTGAGGGGCAGAATATCACTCCCCTTGGGGCGCCGTGCATCCATGCACGGGCACCCCAACGCACCGAACTATGTCACTGGAAGGGCCATAGGGCAATGCATCTCCTCACCAGCCGGGATGGGCAGCACGCCCGCCGGGTGCGTTGATGCGCCTTGCTGCCGAACGAGCAGCTCGTTGGCTCAAGATGCTTAAAAGGAATGTTGAACTATTAACTTGACACACTACAACACCTCACTCGGCCCGTTCCCTGCCTTCCGACGCCTCGACCGTCGACAAAAAAAGCACCACCTCTATGGCTTGACCCATATCACCGCCAGCAAAATATGGATAAGCTGTTTCTTGCTGGGCTAACACTGCGGAAAAAGGACGCCGACGGGGTCAAAGCTGGAAGGTGACTGGGACACTGTTTGAAGGCCTGGCCTGGGGATTGACTCTTGGACATTTCGTACATATTCTAGTCCTAGCGCACAGTCATGGATAGTGCAGAAGCGAGCCACCTGCGAGTTGCTGCGCTGTGGCGTTTTGGGCATGATGTTGTCGTCCCAGCACCCGGTGTACAGCGCATCGGTCACAATGAACTCGGCCTGTTTATTGCGATCGGTACACCTATAAGGGAAGCTGTACGGCTCCACGACTGACGCGCCTGCTGTCAGACGCACAGTTGTTCTTTCAACAGTGCACCGGCCCTTTGGTCCTTGCTCCTAAACTCTCGACCCTCTTTCGTCCTCCCGCAGCCCCACTGGCGTCCCCGCCTCCACTCCGCCCCTCTACAGCAGCAGCCCCAGCGCAGTCGCCCCAAACCCCTTCTCCAGCTCCCTCTACGGGTCCGCCGCCACCAGCGCACCGCCCTCCCCCTCCCCACACACACCCCACAGCCCGCACCCCGTCCCCGACCCCCGCGCCACCTCCCTCAGCCCCCTCCGACCCGACACCGCCTGCTCCTTCGCGCACAGCGGCGCGAATGGCGCCATGTTCACGTCGATGTACGGCGGCCGCCCGCCGGAACAGCTGCTGTACGACGCCGCCACGTGCGACATGGTGCTGGTAATCTCGGACGAGGTCACGGTGACACGTGCCATACCCGTGCACAAGGAAATCCTGCGATCGCGCAACCCGGGCGGCTACTTTGCCCGCGTGCTGGCGGACCCCGGGGCCTACCCGGAATACAGCGAGGCGCCGCCGCGGGCTGGGCTGGGCGGCGCGGGGGCCAACCCCTTGGCGGGCAAGCCCGTGCTCAGGAGGTGGGGCGTGAGGGCGCGGGCGCAGCGCGGGGCCGGGGTGGAGGGGTCCCACGGGTGGCTATGGGAAATGGAAGATGGTAAACAGGGTTATTCATGGGCCCGTGTTGCTGCTACACATTACGCTTCACGGGAGCTGGCACCCACTTGGTGTGTACCCGCCCACCGTGCCCTATGTCGCCCCAATTCTGCTGCTGCACAGAACCTCCCCCGTACCATCCACCGGCGCCGTCCATAACCTTTTCGGACGGGGAGTGAATGTAGACTACATTCATTATGACCACGACCTCGTCTTCTCTGACATCACCCTGGCTGCCCCCCCTCCCTCGGCCCCCTCGCGTCCCCTCCCCCCTCCAGGACCAGCTGGTCGTGGCCCCTGGCGTCCTGCCTGCTGGGCTGGCTGTACCGCGACTGCTGCGAGGCCACGTGGGGGCAGCTGGCGGAGCTGCGGGCGGCGGCGGAGGAGCTGGGCGTGCGGGGGCTGGTGCGTGGGCGGCGGGTGTGGGGACTGCAGACTGTGCACACCGGGAGGCGCAGCTGGGGTTGATGTGGATGAGGAGGGACGGCTGTGCCTCTGGAAGGGATAAACTTGGGGGAAAGGGCCAACGAGGGACCCCTGGGGAGCGGCGGCAGGAAGGGCAAGCCGCTATGTCTGGGCGCACAGGTGCTCATGGTGGCTGGTGGTAATGCGGGTCGAGGTGCTGGAATACGCGGTTTCCTTGACTCTCCTTGCTTTCCGCGCCTTCAGCGCACCGCACTCTCCCCCGTGCCCATGTAACGCATCACGCAGGTTGACGCCATCGACTACCTGTTGGACCCACAGTCCCCCCGCCTTATTCCCGACGGGCCCTGACACTCCTGCACGCTACCCCGAACTGCTACTTTCTCCCCCGCCGCCTGTCCGCAGGTTGACGCCATCGACTACCTGCTGGACCCTCAGCACCTGCTGCCCTGGACGGCGGCGGACGTGCGGGCGGCGGCGGCGGCGTGCCGCAAGCACCAGCTGGCGGAGGCGGCGGACAGGTAGCAGCGCTGGCGGCGGCGGGTGAGTGGGGGAGTAGGGTTTTAAAAAGGGGGCGGGGTATACAAGGTGTAGTAAAGGGTGTAAGCAGCGGCTAGCTGCAGTCGGGTAACAGGTGAAGTTAAGGCTGGGCGGGGTTGGGGCGGGGGCGGGGGGGATAGGGGCGCCTGGGAGGGGAATGGCATTGGGCACTGATACGTAGCAAGAGGCGCAGAGTAGCAGCATGCAGCGCGACAGGTACTGGCCGCGGTGCATGAGGCAGGAGGGAAGCAGGAGGAGGCGGACCAGGAGTGAGAGGGGCAGCTTGCGTGCGGACTGACGTAAAGCCCCTGGGGCAACATCGCACTGCGAACGTTGTGCCAGGGGCTGTGGCCCACCGCTCGGTGACCTCCTCGGGAGGTACCATGTTTGCAAACTTTGACGCGCGCGCCTTTCTGCAGCGTTCGTCAGCAAGATAGGGTGTATACGAACAGGATTGGATGTGTGCCGCATCATACGTGTATGCCCGAGGCCTGCGCACTGCCACCCCTGCAGGCATCACGGAGAGCACCCGGCTGGCCAGCTTCGTGTACCACGTGCGACAGGTGAGTGTTTATGGGGGAGGGGCAGGGGCCCGACGCGGGGTGATGTCAGCCGCACCAGACGCATCCTACTCCTGGGAGGGAGTATCAAGGCGAAGGCGAAGGCGGCCACGTGGCGTATGGCGCTGCCCCCATGTCCGTGCGCATGCCTCTGGTGCCCGGCGTACCAGCGTCTGTGCGTGCACATCCGTGTCACCGAAACAAGGCCTCTCCCCCCTTCCTCCCCGCCACCCTCCCCCGCCCGCCCCTCCCCAGATGCGCCCCCGCTTCACGACTGCCCTCCGTGGGCCCGCCCCCACCCGACGCCGCCGGCGCTGGAAACTCCCCTGGCCGACCCGGCAGCCTCACCCCCACCGCCGCCGCCGGCCGACCCGGCACGCCCGGCGGCGCACCCCCGCCGGCGTGGGCAGCAGCAACGTGCCGTACGCGGCGTCGGGCTCCAGCTGGAGCAGCACCTACCGCGACGCACGGCTGGGCATGGACGTGGGGCCAGACGGCTCCTTCCGCTGCGTGGCTCAGGACTCGCGCACGCTGCGCTCGCTGCTCATCCCCGCGCGGCGGAAGGAGTACGTGCTGCTGGCGGGCCCGGGGCTGGGGTCCGGACCCGTGGGTCAGCAGGCGCCTGTTGCTGGACCCGTGGGTCGGCAGCGGCGCGCAGCAGCATGGCCATTGGCGAGGAGCGCGCGGGGTGGGCACGGTTCAGGGTGGCTCGGGGCGGCCGGGGTCTCCCCCGGCGCCGTACTGCCTGACGGCGGCGTCGCTGGCGGGCGGGGGTGCGGGCGGAGGGGGGTATGGGGGAGGGGGGATAGGAAGCGGGTCGGGGCCTTCAACGCCCACGGGGATCGGCAGCCGGCCGCGGGCGTCGCTGGAGCTGCCGCTGCTGCGGGCGGCTGGGGCCCGGGAGGCCTGGGCAGCCCCGGGGTGCTGGCAGCCCCGGGAGCGGCGGCGGAGGGGGGTGGGGAGGCGGAGCGGCGGACGGGCTGCCGTCACAGGCTGACCCTGGTGCGTTGCTGGCCGGTGGCGTGGCACACGCGTGGTGTACTATTGGTGTTGCTGCTGAGGCAATGTGCAGTGCGCTGTGTGTTGTGGCCGAGGGGGATACGGGTTGGGCTGGACCCCATGGTGCAAGGGCTCCCTCGGGCACAGTGGTTGATGCGATGCATCGTGCGCTCAGCTTCGGTCGTGTGCACTGTACTGCACCCATGGTCACGTACATGGTGCCGCAGTCACGGGCCTGGAGCCCACCCGTGGCGTTCCCCTTACGTTGCCGTGAGCGCACTACCATTTCCTAACCTCCATCCCGGTTTCCTCGCGTGCTCGGTGTACCCCCTCCCCCTCCCTGCAGACAACTGGGAGACGCTGACGCTGGTGGTGCTGGTGCCGCACACGCAGCTGGCCGCCTCGCTGCACTCCCTGGTGGAGCGGCAGCTGGGCACGCACCACCACCACCAGCAGCAGCTAACACACACCCCGCCCTCCGGCGGCGGCGGAGCGCCCTCCGGCCCGCCGCCCCTGGGCCGCCGCCCGCCGGAGCTCAGCCTGGCGTTCGGGACGGCTGGCGGCTTGGCCCCGGGGTCTCCCCTGGGCACCCCCGGCGGCGGCCTGGCCTCGCCTGCGTCGCCCGGGTCCGGCTCCGCCCTCACGCCCAGCCTGTCGCGGCTGTCGGTGTCGGCGGGATTCGGCAGCAGCCAGGTGGGTGTGGGGGCTGCCGGCAGGCGGGAAGGGCTGGAACGGGGTGTGTCGGCAACAGTCCTTTAGCCGCGGTGTAGGTGTGGGTCCTGCGGCGCCCAGCGTGTTGCGGCCGTCGTGTCGGCGGGTGTGGGCAGCAGCCAGGTGGGCGGGTAACGTTGCAGCTGTGGGATCAACGAGCATATCGCGACATGTTTCATCCGCCCTCCCCGCTGACGCCGTAGGTGTCCCTTGCTTCACTATACACAACAAGTTCCGCTCTACAACGTCACGGCTTTGGAATTATACCGTTACATGTACACAACAATCCCTTCCCTTGTCTTCCCTTTTTTCTTGCCCAGGCCCCGATTGCCACGCCGTTGGGCCCCTCCTCGCTGCTGTCTCTGTCGCTCGCCTCCAGCGGCCCCGCCCCGCCGCCGCCGCACGCCGCCGCCGCGCAGCTGGCCGCGCAGCTGCAGTCTCAGCAGCAGGGCCTGTGCGACGTGCTGACGCTGGTGGTGGGGCTGGAGGGCGAGGGGCAGCTGGCGGCGCGGCTGCTGGCGGCGGTGTGCCTCACGCTGGGGGCCATGGACCAGAGCAGCTGGGTGGTGCGCACGGTGAGAGGGGTCACGTGTGCGTCCGTGGAGCTTTTGGACGTGTGGTTTTCAGTTCGGGAGGGGCCACTGGAAAGGCACTGGGCGTCGAGCTGCAGGAAGGGGCCAAGGGGCCCAACATTGCGGTATTGCATCTGCACTTGTGTGCCAACAATAGCAGCCTCAACTCATCTCGCTGCGCCCTCTGCGCCTGGCCAACCCTGTAAGGCTGCACATGTCCAACATCGTGCCCGTCCGACCCTCTCCCCTACACCTGCCGCAGGACGCCGCCTCCACCGCCGCCGCCGTGGCCTTTGAGCGCAAGCGCGCCTCCGTGGACCTGGCCGCCGCGCCGCTGCACGGCCTCAGCGGCCTGCTGGGCGGCAGCCAGCACCACCACCACAGCCAGGGCATGGGCGGCAAGGGAGTCATCGGGCCCGCTAACCCACGTGAGTAGGGCGACCGGGGAGTAGGCAGGCGGGGCTGGCTTAGTATACTGCCTGTGTGAGGCCAACGTGTGAAAACACCAGGTGAAAACACCACGTGAAAACACCACGTGAAAACACCACTGACATGCACGATGGCATGACGTGGTGGCATGCCTTAGGCCTCACGCTCTGCCAGGGCCACAAGGCGCCCCCACCCTCTCCATGACATTCCCGTCCGCCCCCACCCTCTGATACACCCCGTCTCTCCTCCCCAACCTCCCAGGCGACACGCTCTCTGCCAGGGCCCCTCTCCACGACCGCCCCACAGGATCCCCGCCCTCTGATACACGCATACGCCCCGTGTTTCCTCCCTGACCCCACAGGCGACTTCTACCTGCCCCTGGCCGACCACCCCGGCGGCGCCCTGGCCGTGTCCCTGCCGCTGGGCCTGCTGCTCTTGGACCCCGCGCAGCTGGAGTTCCCCTCCGCCTCCACGCCCCCTCCGCGCCCTCCGCCCTGCAGCACTCCGCCAGCGCCCACAGCTCCTCCTCCCCCGCGCACGCCACGCCGCACGGGCTGTTCCCCCAGGGCTCCACCATCAACACCGCCCCCGGGGGAGCCCACAATCCCGGCCCCGGCACCCCTCTGCCTCCTCCCTGCACCTCCTCCTCCGACCCCAGCGCGTTCCACACGCTGCAGGCTGCCTGGGCCGCCGTGTCCGGTGGCGGCGCAGGGGGTGCGGGTGGCGGGGGCGGCGGCGTGGCGGGCGGCGTGTTCGCTGCGCGGCTGGCGGCGCTGGTTCCGCAGCTGCTGGCCAGCGGGGCGGCGCTGGGGCAGCTGTGCGGCGTGGTGGGCACCATCACGCAGGTGAGGGGGAGACTGCCAGGATCGTGGCGAGAACCCTTGCAGTCCGTGAAGCAAAACAGGGCGTAGGGTAGGGCACGGAGATAGGGCGAGAAGGATTTTACGGCGTGCCAACGGTCCAAGGGATTGGCGTCACGGTTGAGGTCGCCGACGCAGCGCTTCGTTGGCTGGTCTTTGCTCGTTGCCCGCCCTCGCACGCCCCGGGCACCTCGCCGTGCGGTTCGCAGTACCCCCACCCCTTGGTCCCGCCCCTCCCTGCGCGCCTCCCCCGCAGGTGCTGCGTGTGGCTGGCGAGCAGCACGGCGTGTTCGCGGTGCCCTCCCTGCGCGCCTGCCTGCGCGTCACCAACCCCAGCGCCGCGCTGCTGGCCGTGCTCAGCCAGGTGGGCACAAGGGTGGGCGAGGCGTCGTTTGCACTGTTTAAATTCTTGCTTGCCGTGCTCAGCCAGATGGGGTGGCGGCATGGGGGTTAACCGCAGAACGGCATACGCAAACTAGCCGAAACAAACCACGCGGAGACTGTAACCTGTGTCTGCAGGCTGCACTCATGCGGAGTTTCCCGTCCATATGTCGGGCTCGCGCTCGCCTGCTCACCCTGTGCCCGCACTCCCCTTCCCTCCTCCTCCACCGCGCCGCAGACCAACACCTACTTTGGCGTGGAGCCGCAGCGCTCCGCCATCTACATCCGCAAGCCCGCCGCCGACATCGTGCGCCTGCTGCAGACGCTGCACACCACGCTGCCGGTCAAGGTGCGCCTTGAGTGGCTTTAGTGCGTGCTTCAGTGCGGTGCTGTAAAATGCTGGATCACGCGCAACCCCAAGCATCACCGTGCGACACCCAGCACCCATGCAGGTGCCTGGGCCCCACACCCTGACCTGGACACCCACGCCGCGCTACTGCCTCCGAATCCCCCACCCCAGCCGCCAATTCCATACCCATACCTCGTGGCTAGGCTGCGTGGGCATTTGGGTTCAGCTTTGCGACATAACGTGCTTCGCAACTGTCACAATCGCAAACTCACTAACCCCACCCCCACCCTACCCCCACCTCCCTCGCCCAGGGCCGCGGCAGCCACGGCTCGGTGGCCCCCCTTGAAACCCCCGCCGCCCACCAGCCCTGGAGCGCCGGGCCCGACATGGGCGTGTCGGTGGTGTGCCGCGCCAGGGGCGCCTGCCTCCTCGCCCGCCTCCTTCACCGCCGGTTTCGGCCCGGGGGCGGGCGCGGGGCTGGGTGGTCCACCCGCGCGCCTTGGCACGTGGCAGCCTGGACCTGGCGGCGCAGCACAGGTGAGCGGCCTGCGAGGGAAGGGAAGGAAGGGGCAGCGGAGCGTACCGGGCGCACCACAAGTGTGCGGGAGGAGACCAGCGAGGGAAGGGAGGAGCGGAGGGTGCGTGTCTAGGGAGCAGGGTAGCGCGTTGGGGTTGGGTGCTGATTGGGTACTGGGCGCAACACAGGTGGTTGGGAGCGGGAACGGCCTGCTGCGGTGGCGGGGATGGCTAGGCCTGGTATGCGGGCTTGTGCTACGCATCCCGTACCACATGGTGATGCAGGCGCGTTGGGCGCCGCTGTACGGATGCGTGTGAGAGACGCCCCGTTGTCATGTGCCCGGGTCCTGACGTTCGAGGGGGTCGGCGAACGCTTGACCGTACCTCGTGCCCCCGAGCTGGCCGCCCGCTCGCTGCTACTTCACCCTCGACAACTCGACCCCATGCCTGGACCCACAGGCTGGCGTCGGCGTCTCCCGCGGTGTTCTGCGGCGGCGGCAGTGGCGCTGAACGGTGGCCGCCGGGCCAGCGTGGACATGCCCGCGCCGTGGGGGCGCCCGGGGACGCCCTCGCTGGCCGGCGGCATGGGCGGAGGGCCCGGCGGCCGGCGGAGCCTAGACAAGGACAGGGACGGCGGCGGCGGTGGCGGCGGCGTGCTGGGCACGGGCCGCAGCAGCGCGCTGTTCTCTCCGTACGGCGCCGCCGGCAGCGTGGCGGGCAGCGTGGTGGGCGTGACCATGGGCGTGCCGTACGGCCAGCTGGAGCGGCTGTTCCCCGGTTGGCACCTGCACGTGGTGGAGCTGGTGCAGGGCATGCCCATAGAGGACTTCTGAGCGAGGGAAAGGGAAGAAGTTACGGATTGAAGCGGGGCCCGTGCGGCGGTAAAGAAGCGGGGGCGGGGGCGGAGGGGGCGGAGGGGCGGGTGACCGCAGAGGGGCAAAGGAGAGGAAGGGGAGCAGTGGCCAGGCGAGCGTGGGAAAGGTGTGCAGCCTGTGGCGTTGCCCCGGAGGGTCGAATCCGCGCACGGCGTTCACGCACCCATGTCGTTGGGAGCCACACGTGTGCGTGTAAATCATGTTGTACAAGGGTTCTAAGGTTGGGATGTTGTGAACTGGGTTTTGTGTGGAGGTGGGGCAGCCTTGGCGCCACAGGTGTGGGATGGGGCTGTGGGACGTTGAGGGTGGCGACCGAGGCAGCTTCTGCAGTGGGTTAGAGGGCCGGCGAGTGGCTGGAGGTGAGGTTGGCCCTGTTTGAACACTATGTATGTCGTGCAAGGTGTGCAGAAGTGGTACTTGCGGTATGCAGGCCTTCTGCGCGCATGCTTGTATTGCGCGTATGCGTTGCAGAGGTAACGTATGGGATCGTATGCCTGAGAGCTAACAAGGACACGAAGCCGCGCGAAAACCTACCGCTACGTAAAATTGCCAGGTGCCGAGCATACTGAGGCAGCAAATGCTGCAATCGCACAATATTCGCACGGGAACTTGCAGGGGGGCTCAAGCTTTCTTCTTTGTGGTGGTAGGTGGTGCGTTGGCCATTGAAGATGGCGGTAATACGATGATGGTTGATCAGGTGGGTTGTTGTGTCGCACAACTGCTGGGGGGTTTTGCCGTGTGCCAGTTCGAGGCATCTTACGGGTCCGCACACCGTTTCGGTGCCCAGGTTGCAGCGAAATGGTGGTCTGACTGACGGGCCCGCCGGACCTGATGCCTGTGTGGTTATAACCACCGCCCACCTGGCGCCTGTGCAGTTGCAACCCACTCCCATGGGGGGTACCGGTAGCAACAAACCATACCAGCCGTTGCTGGCATGGTTCCGTTGTACGGTAATTACGCACTGCAACGAACTGGACGGTGCGAACGTGCTTGATTGGTTGCGCACGAGTTGGTGGATGGGCGGAGCACTGTACAAGCTGATATTGCATACAGGTTTGAATCATGCCATGGTACTTACTTACTTACTTCGTGCCGTCATGCGCTGCGCTGCTGCCTGCGGTGTTCTACACTTCTGGTTGCCAGCTACCTTGCGGCTGCCTCGCAATCTGGGCTTCTGGGGCCCGGAACGGCGGAGTGCGCGCATGTATCACAAGAACCCATGTATCACTGTTACTGCTTAGTGCTACCCGGCCAGCCTCGCTGTGCGTGCTCGTGTTCCTGATGCACTTAATAGCAGACGCAGGCAGTGGTGCAGAGAGTTTGTTCGCCCACAAAAGGACATGTGTGACATCGAAAAAAAAGAAGGCCTTGTTGTCAGGGGAGCTCCCCTGCTTGTTGTAAATTGATCCAACTAGCCTGCGGAACGCGGGCGGCTGGTCCTGGCGGGTGTCTGGCCACAAGCTAAGACAGCCGTTGGGCCGCGCCGTTGTTGAAAGGGACCAGTTAATGCAGGCGGGCTCAGAAGGAGCGGGTTCAGGTGATGGGTGGTGGCGTACATGAGGGGCCAGATTAGCAGTACCCGTATCAGTACGCATGGGTGGTGATTGGTGACGGGCCAAACAAGCCCTTGATACTAATTGGTGACACGAATTGGTGATGGCTGTGACAACTCAAAATCGCTGCAGAATGCCCCATGGCCTAGCACTCGTGTGCCAACGTGTCTTAGGTACCCTAAGCAACCTCCCTGATGTGTCAGATCTCAGATGGTGGTTGTTGCACGGAGCAGTGCCCTCGCGGCAGGCGGCACTCGACAGCTTGTGCGCATTACGCCCTGCTACCAGATTGGTGACTGTCACCAATTCGGTGGCTGGCTAATTCCTCCGTACAGCTGCCTCGTATCCGGTTCCTCCTGTGTAGAAGAATGGTTGGGAACCGCGACAGGTGCTGTGTGGGTTCTGTGGGTGCGTCTTGTGGAGACGCTATCTGGAGGCGGACCAGGCTGTGGTAGGGTGAACTTGAGGCCCGCACGTCGTGGCCTGTACTTTATGGAGCGTGTTGCGCCTTTCCGTACAGCGAGAGGGGTGGGAAACTCCGTGTCCCTAATGGCCGGGACAGCCCTGTGTTTCGAGCGGGATAGGGCTGGGCTCTGGAAGGGGACCCAAATGTAAACCATACATACAATTCGGTGTCACCAATTGTGCATAGCAGAACGGTACTTGGCTCCTTGCTTCCAGTCCCCCAACCCTGGCTTTCCGTACGCATGCCTCCAAACAGGCTCCGAAACACAATTTTGGCCACGTTAGGGGCATGCCCTCTCCTGCACCAGGACTACATAGCTGAGAATGGGAGTGGCAGTACGACACAATGCCGGTCTGCTCAGGTCTGCTGCAGTGCATGGTGCAAATGTTTGGAGGGCTGCCCAGGAACCGCCCTGCCGCCATGAGAGGTCCCCTGACTGGAGCTGTGGTACGTGTGAGCTGCCGCGGCCCTGCTGCGGCCAGCGGCTGGAGTTCGGAGTCCGGAGGTCCAGCGCTCAAGTGCTACGGGTACCAGCAGGGTACAGGTACCAGCAGGGGTCGTCCAGAGCAGAAGTGTTACCGTACGCGCTGCGAGGTACAGGGCAGCCATGACAGCGCGTTAGCTGGTATGGGCGATCGGCTTGTTCATGCGGGTAACGGGAATTGAGCTCGCTCAGCGCACAGCGCAAGGAGTACCCGTGCTTAGTTGCTTACCCTTACCTTCGACGTGCCTTACGACTGCCCCTTGTCTGAGCTTTACTAGGTGGCAAGACAGTATGCTCCATGCTGTCAAGAAGCAGCCAGGGAATAAATCGTAAACCTGCAGTGGGGGCCAGAGCTTCGTCCGCACGGACGGACGCCGTACTGTACTCTACCTTGCCTGGCGACAGTACAATTTGGTCATCAGCTCCAACAAGTCAAAGCCGTTCAATGACCATGATCAAGTGAAATTTTGTAGGTGCCGTTAACCCCTCATAACTCGTTTTCACACGTGCTGCTGAAACAAGCAGAGACGGGCGCACAAGAGACGCTCGTTCCTTACTTGAAGTACAATAACATTCAGTAGCTCGCCAGTTTGTCGCTGTAGGTCATGGGCAGCAAGCGTAAAGGCGGAGGGAGAGTGCGAAGCGGAGCGTAGCGCAGAGGAAGGCCCCTTCCCGTTCACCCTTTACAAGCCCATCGGATGGCGCTATAATCTATCTATCCGCCTCAGACGTCTTGATTGTTGAGACCTCCCTGGGCGCGACGTTCAGGGGGGAAGCATCCGTCGCAACTCGGGTACCACCCAGCTACGAGTAGCGATCTTAAGCACATATCTTGCCACATTCTACTCAATATGGGAAGCTGCACATCAAAACCGGTTATCGTGGAAGCTGGAGGCGCCAAGCAACATGCAGAGAACGTTCAAGGGGACTCGGCGACAAGCATAAACATGAAGGAGCGCGCAGAGACAAAAGACGACCGCTTTGCGACTGTTTCGGCAGCTCCTTCAGTGTCTGGAGGCTCCCAACTGCGGGCAAAGCCTGCATGGCAAAACAGCCTCAGGAAATCCTTGTCCAAGCGTGTCCGCTCAATGGTCAAGGGCGAATCGAGCCGTTACAGAGTAGAGAGCAGCGACGAAGAACACGGTGGTGATGTTCGCAAGTCCAGAAGCCGGCTCTTTGGCGGAAGCAGGCGCGGTGCCCGCTCGAGGCGCGCTCGCGCGGCGCATGATGGAGGCCCCGGCGCCTCCCGCGTTTGGTTCGCGTCCTCCACGGGAGCTCCCGGCCAACACGCAGACTCGGATGACGACGAGCTGCCGGTGTTGTCGCCACAGCAAGACCGCGGCGCAGAGAGCGACGCGCCTTCAACTCACGGCGGGGGCCCTCCCTTGGCGACCATCACCGGAGTCCAATCCTTCCACCACGTCCAGAGCTTCAAATCCACCGCGAAAGGTGACGACGAGGACGCAACGCCACATCGCGGCGCGCGCGACGTGAGCGACGACAGCAACGGGGACCTGCCGCCCTCGTCATCCCGCCAACGGCCCAGCAGCTTGGTCCTGGACAAGGCCGGACTGCCCGACAACCACTGGCTGGACGGCCCGGTGGCCACCCGCGTGGGCAGCCGGCAGGGCAGCAGCAGCCTGGCCGCCACACCCCGTGGGCAGGCCGCCGACCGCGCCAGCCAGCGCGCGCAGCAGGGCTGGCGCGGGCCGGACGGCGGGACAGCGCCCGCATGAACGCAGTGCGCACAGAGGATGGGGCCTGCCCTGCATCGCGAGAGCGAACGCGCACGGGCGCGGCGGCGGGCAACGGCTCCCCGGCTGGAGCTCCGCCCAGTCCCCTGGGCTCGCCGAACGGTGTGGCAGGGCAGCCCCCGCACGCCGCCGCCGTGCCGCCCAGCTCCCCCGCAGCAGCACAGACCCAAAAGCAGCAGCAGCAGCAGCAGCAGCAAGTTCCGCTGCCTTCAACGCCGCCCCACCACCAGCAGCAGCAGCCGTCCCCGCACCAGGCCACCCCACGCCCGCGGCAGGACGCTGCGAGCACGCCGTCGCCAAAGCAGGAGCAGCAACAGCAGCAGCAGGCGTCCCCTGCAGCACAGCAACAACAGCAGCAACAGCAGCAGGCAGGGGCCGGCAAAGAGAAGGACAAGGAGAAGGACAAGGGCAAGGACAAGGGGCAGGAAGGGGCCGGCGCGGTGCAGTGGGTCATCCGGCCCAGCCCGCCTGTGGAGTCGGTGTACGAGATGGGCGACGTTCTGGGCAAGGGCAGCTTCGGAGTGGTGAGTGGGCGGGTGGGGGCGAGGGCGGGGCTCAGGACTGCAAGCAGGAAGCGTTGCCGCACGCGTCCTCTCGTGTATGGTACCCTATGGCAAGGAGGGGGAAAGAAGCACCCACAAGCGCATGCATGGAGCCCTATCGCCACCACGCTTTGCGGCTACCAGCACTGCTTGCCCGCTCACGCTCCCGCACCTGCCCTTCCCTGGACCCTTTCCGCGGCCCCCGTCTCCACTTGTCAACCCACTTCCTTTTCGCGTGCAGGGCCCAGCGTTTCCTTGCTTCTCTGACGCCTACCACGTTTTCCTCGCGTTTGCGCGTACCCCCTCGTCCCCCACCCCCGCCCTGTTCGGCCCCCAGGTCCGCGCCGCCATGCACCGCAGCAGCGCCAGCTCCGTGGCCGTCAAGTCAATCCGCAAGAGCCTGCTGGCAGCCTCCGACGTGGCGGGGCTGCGGCGCGAGGTGGAGATCCTGCACCACCTGGCGGGGCACCCGCACATCAGCCAGCTGCTGGGCGTGTTCGAGGACAGCAGCAGCCTGCACCTGGTGCTGGAGCTGTACCAGGTGCGGCCGTGTGCGTGTGTGGTGTGTGGTAATGGAATTAGTGCATGACGGCGGTTGGGGGTGGAAAGTCGTGTTGTGCGTCTGCAACGGGTCTGAGGGAGGCTTGCTCGCCGTTTCCCGACCGCCAGTGTTCAGTGCTTGTGTCGTGATACGCCCTGGACTTTCAGACCCTGCCCCCCTCTCCCTCAACCCACGTCGGTCTACATACTTGGCCTATCTTACTGCCGCCTAAACCCCTCGCCTTCCGTCCCACCAGGGCGGCGACCTGTTCGACGCGCGCCCCTTCGCACTTGATTGTATCATTTCTGATGCATCTAAGGAAATCTGAGTATTCCACTCCCGCACCGCATGCTCAAACACCTGTGCTTCATTTACCCGTCCCCAGGGCGGCGACCTGTTCGACGCCATCATCGCCACGGGCCGCCACAGCGAGCGGGCCGCCGCGGACGTGATGCGCACCGTGCTCACAGCCATCGCCTACTGCCACGCCATGGGCGTGGCGCACAGGGTGGGTGGGGGCGGGGAGGGGAGGGGGCACGCGTAGAACGCGAGGAAGCTTGTATGACGTCAGGGCGTCATGTAAACGCAGGTGCCGGGCGTGGGTGCGAGCCGGGGGCAGGAACGGAGGCAGCTGCTGGTTGGAAGGCGGGCGGGCGGGGCATGCTCAAAGGCACCACCCATTGGTCTACTTACGGACCCGGTCAGCTACAGCAACGTAGTGCCCCAATGCGTTGCGCCCCAGCCCCCTGCCCTCTGCCTGCAGCCCGACACGCTGCTAACCCACTCCAACCTATCCGCTGCCCGTCCCGCCGCGTCCACTTGTGCCCCCCTTCCAGGACATCAAGCCCGAGAACTTCATGCTCACCGCGCCGCCCACCACGCACCCGGGCTACGACGAGGACGCCGATGCGGTGGCGGGCGCGCGGGGGGACGCGGGCGCCGTGGGCAGCAGACTCAAGCTCATTGATTTCGGGCTCAGCGTCTTCTGCACGGGTGCGCGCTGCGGCCTGGGGGTGTGCGTGAAACGCGGTGAAACTGTTTACAGCACCGTACATGAGTGGGCGTGGCGTGGCGGCCCTGGGGCTTACCAAGGGCCGGGGGCATGTGTGCCCGGGCTGGTGGCCCTTTGGGAACGCAACTGATCAACTGTTCATCCTTACCCATCCCACCCCCAGACGACACCCCCATGACCGAGACGGTGGGCACCTCGTACTACGTGGCGCCCGAGGTTCTAGGCCGCAAGTACTCCCGGTCCGCGGACGTGTGGAGCGCAGGGGTCATCCTGCACATCCTGCTGGTAGGGGGCGGGGGAGAAAGGGGTGTTAGGCAGTTGGAAGGGGGACCGGGAGACACGGGGCACGGGGTAAAAGCCCTGCGGAAAGCGGCTCCGGGGTAAGGTGGCCGCCGGGCGGTGCGGGAGCCATGCGTGCACGTGGCAAGCGGCAAAAGGTCCAAACTGCCCAGGCCTAGGCCGCCAGTCACCCGACAGCACCTCTCCTACGTCTGCCTCCGCACAACCATCCACTGGCTACCTCCTGCTGGCCCACTCCCCATCGTACGCCTCACTGGCACTATGCTTCTCGCCGTGCCCCTTTACCTTGCTCGCTCCCCCAGGCCGGCTACGCGCCATTCGACGGGCGCAACGACGGCGAGATCCTGCGCGCCGTGCAGCAGGGCCGCCTGGACCTCACCACCGACCCCATCTGGGGCGCCATCAGCAGGGACGGCCTGCAGGTGCTTAAGGCCATGCTGGAGCGCAACCCGGAGAAGCGGTGAGAGGGGAGCAGGGAGGGGAGGGGCAGGAGAGCGAGGGGAGCAGGGGAGAGGGAGGGGAGAGGTGGGGAGTGGGGAAGGTAGGGCGCATGCGGGCGGCGCATTCGTTTGACGCAGGCCTCTTGCGGACAACATGCACGCATTGGACAGGTCTGGCTGCCACGCCTTGCCGCCGTGCCCTGCGGCCTCATGCCTGTACTGCCGCCACAACCAACATGCCACACTCTCCAACACCACCTAAATGTCCCTGTCCCTCCTCCTCGCTTTGCAACCCCTGCCCCCCACAGCGCCACCGCCGACCAGCTGCTGGCCATGCCGTGGCTGGGCCGCTCCGCCGCCTGCACCGCGCCCGCCGTGCCGCTGCCGGGCGTGGTGTCGGAGCGCATGCGCCGCTTCGCGCGCATGAACTCGTTCAAGAAGGAGGCGCGCAGGGTGGGTGCCAGGAAGGGCCGGGGATGGATGGGATGGATGGGCGGGATGGGGGACCTGCAGGCAACGGGGAGGGAACGGCACATGGCGCATGGCGTTGGGGCCAACAAGGCGGCGGTGAGGGTGGGCGCGGGCTGCGTGGTTAGGAGTGCGGCGCCAGTTTGCGTGGAGAGTTGTCCCCTGATCCCCACGGGACAAGTCGTGAACTGCGACGTACTCTTTGGACTCCCCACCCATTCTCCTCTTGAAAAGCGTATCCCCCCGACCCACACGCCTCAATCCTGCATGCCGCCTAGTTCCTCAGTGGTGTGGTGGTCGGGACTAGTAAGGACCGTGTTGCCACACCAGCTGGAATGTAGCCCACAGAATGCTGCAATGCCGGCGCCCCCCCCACCACTCCCGCCACAGGTCGTTGCCGGCCTGATGCGCGCCGAGGAGGTTGCCGGCCTGATGGCCCAGTTCCAGGCGCTGGACGCCGACCGCGACGGCAAGCTCAGCGTGGCGGAGCTGGCGACGGGGCTGGGGCGGCAGGAGCTGCGTGGGCCGTCCGTCAGCGGCCCGGCGGCCAAGCCGCTGCTGGACGAGCGCGAGCTGAGGCGCCTGGTGGAGCGGTGAGGGGGGCGGGCGGGGTGGAGGAGGGGTGGGGGTGCAGGCTGACAGGCATGGCTTGGGCTTGCAGTCGCCCGCCCCTTGGCCGCACACTCCTACCTGTACATCTCCACTGCTGCCCTCTGCGTATAGCCCTCTCTCAGACGCTCCCACTCCACGTGGTCAATATGGCACACGACTGGACCCACTAGCAAACCTACACAGTCGTGTTGCGCTCGTCAGAGCCCTGCTGCCTGTCTCCCATTTCTCACGGGCACAGCGATGCTACCGTGCTACTACGTTCCTCTCATGCGCCTATCTGACTGCAAACCCGCCTTGCCCCCCTCGCCCTGGCAGCACCGACCTTGACGGCGACGGCATGCTGGACGCCTCTGAGTTCCTGGGCGCCGCGCTGCCCACTGCCACCCTGGCGCGACAGGCGCACGCGGCGCTGCAGGCCCTGGCGGCCATGCAGGCAGCAGGGGGACACGGGGCGGCGGGGCACGGCGCGGGGGCCACGGCGGCGGACACGGCCACCCGGCAGCCGCCCGGCTCCGCCGCAGCGGCGGCGGCAGCGGCGGCCGCGTCCGGTGGCAGCGCTGGCGCTGGCGTTCCAGCACTTTGACGCCGACGGCAGCGGTTACATCACGGTGGACGAGCTGCGGGGGGCGCTGGCGGCGCACCACCCGGACGGTGACGGGCCGGACGTGCGGGTGGGTGGCGGGGAGTGGGGCGGGGAGGGGTGGGGGTGCGTGGGACGGGCTGTTGGGTTCAGGGTTCATGGTGTGGGGTAGTCAGGCACTTGTCGTCACAGGGTGCAACGAGGCGGTTTACCCGACTGGAACTGCGGTCTGGGCCGCTGCGCTCTGTGCCTTAATCCGGTCCTTGCTGTGCCCCTTGCCCGCTAGGCTCTGCTGCGTGAGCAGGACACGTCAAGAGCCCCATACACTCGGTCTGCCTCCTGGCACTGTGCTCTCTGACCCCTTGTTCGCTTCTCTGTTTCATTTTCAGGCTCTGCTGCGCGAGATGGGCACGTGAAAGAGTCCTGTGCACTCAGTCTCGGAACTGTGTTGTGGCCGTTGCCCCCAGGCTCTGCTGCGCGAGCTGGACACGGACGGCGACGGGCGGCTGTCGTACGCCGAGTTCCTGGGCATGCTGGCGGCGGCGGACGAGGAGGGCCAGGAGGATGAGGAGGAGGAGGAGGAGGAGGAGGATGGGGACGGGGAGGATGCGCCGCGGCGGCCGCGCAAGGTCGACCGCCAGGTGGGGCAGCGGGCAGGCGCTGCTAGGGCCAGGAGGTCCAAACTGGCATTCAGCACGTTTGTGGTTACGTTGGGTGTGCGCTGGTGCCGCGGACGGCGAGCCCCCCCTCCTTCAGCCACTGGCTCGTCCTTCCCAAGTTGAGGACGTGCCTGCACCTACCTCGCTCCCCTTGGGGTGCGCCTCGTGCAGGTGTTCCCCAGGTGGCGTGTGGTGCTCGTGCTGACGCAAGATTGTTGTCCCGGTTCACCTGCAGGTGTCCCGCGCCTTCGTCACGGCGCTTGCCCGCTCCATGTGCAAGTCGCGCAACGCCACGCGGCTGCGCGGCTCCAAGGGGGAGGCGGCGCTGGCGGCGGCGGCGGCGGCCGTGGCGGAGGTGGACGCCGAGGCGGAGGCGGAGGCGGCGGAGGCGCGGGGCGAGCCCATGCGGGAGGAGAGCGTTGGCGAGGAGGGCGGTCTGCCGGCGGAGCGGAGCTCGAGGGGCAAGGTGCAGGAGAAGGAGCGCAAGTCGGTGCACGGCGGCGGCGGCGCCGTCAAGGCTGCGGCGGCGGGAGGGGCGGGAGGGGCGTGCGGCACGCCTGCCGGCGGCAAGAAGCAGTCTCCGCGCGGCGTGCGGATTGCAGGGGCGGCGGAGGCGGGGGCGGGGGCGCGGGCGGCGGGTGGGAGGGCGCCGGTGCCTCCCACGCATTCGAGCCTGGCGGCGTGGACGTCGGGGGCGGGGCAGGGGCAGGGGCAGGGGCAGGGGCAGGGGCAGCGGCAGGGGCAGGGCCAGGCCCAGGGCCGGGCGCACGGGCGCCATGCCAGCGTGGACTCCACGGCTGCCGTACACTCGTACAGCGGCCGCGCGTCGCCCAACCTATGGCAGGACGAGGAGCAACAGGGCGCTGCAGCCGGCGGCGCCTCCGCGCGCATGCAGACCAGCACCTCGGTTCTCGGAGGCGGCGGCGGCGGTGCCAGCCACGTGCCGTCGCGGCTGGCAGCTGGTAACCAGGCGGCGGCGGCGGGGGCCGGCGCTGCGTCCCGGCCGGCGCAGGCCCAGGCCAACGGCAGTGGCTCCCCGGCGGTGGCGGCGGCGGCAGAGGCGGCTGTGGACAAGCGGCTGTACGAGGCGGCGGAGGCGGCGGCGCTGAGCCTGATGGCCTCCGCGGGGGAGAGCGAGCTGCTGGAGCAGCTGTCCATGCCCAGCAGCAACCTGGAGGCGCACACGTCCGCGCCGCAGCGGCAGCAGCAGCAGCAGTACCAGTACCAGTCGCGCAGTCGCGGTCGGTGTGCACGCCGCAGCGCGCGCCGCCGCCGCAGCCGGCGGTCTCCGCCAGCCGCGCGCGCCGCCACTCCGCCGCCGCCGCCACGGACCTGGACGTCCGGGCTGACAGCGGCGGCAGCAGCGGCAGCAGCAGACACGCCAGCCCCATGCCCGCCAGCCCGCAGCAGCACCACCACCGCAGCAGCCAGCCGCAGCAGCCGCAGCACCACCACCATGCCCCTGGGCCCTCGCCCCAGATCCTCCACTCCCCCCGCTCCCGGGTCTCCCCCTTGGGCCCCTCCTCCCCCCACACCAGCCGCCTGGGCGCTGCCCAGCCCCACACCCAGTCCCAGTCGCAGCAGCAGGAGCGCCAGCCCTCCGGCTGGTTCTACTCGCCTGGTGCCGGCTCACCCAGCAGCGGCGGCGCCGGCGGCGCCGGCGCCAAGCGTGGCGTCAACCCCCGCGGCGTCGAGGTCAGCGCCGCGTCGGCGTCGTACAGCGGCACGCGGCCGCGCGTGGACCTGTCCGCCGCCTCCGCCACCACCGCCGCGCAGTACTACGCCGCCAATCCCCGCGCCTCGCGCCTCAGCCCGCACGAGCTGGTGGTGGCGGGGCCCGCCGGCGGCAGCGGCCACGCCTCGCCGGCGCGGGCGCAGCGCCAGGGCGGCGGTGCCGACGCCAGCGCCTGGACGCAGCAGTACCAGCGCATCGACCAGGAGCCGTACAGCGCCGGCGGCAAGGCGGGCCGTGGCACTGGCGGCGGTGCGTATGAGGACGCCGGGCCGCCGGGGTCGGCGGCTATGGCGGAGATGCTGCCGGGGGCGTTTTCGGAGCCGCTGGCGTCGGTGCCGGGGCCGATGGCGGTCGGCCGGGTGAGCGGTCCGTCGCGGTTGGGCGGCGGCGGGCCAAAGGGTGGAGCAGGCGGAGCGGGAGGCTGGGGCGGCGGCGGCGCGCCGCCCCCCTGGGAGGCTGCCGCTGCAGGTGTGCGGCTGAGCGACCCGTGACGGGTGGAGGCGGGAGAGGGAGGCGGCGGCGGCCTGGCTTGCACACTGTGAGCCCCGCCGGGGGCCAACGGGAAGATGGAGGGCAGGGCACTGCTGGCTGCTGGGTGACGGGGGGTGGAGGGCACAGGGCAGGGCAGGACAGCGTATGCGCTGCTGTCGATCACCGGGCGTTTGCTGCACCATGCGCTGCAGCAGTGTGGTGTACATGGAGTGCTCCAGCATGCCTGCTGTGGGGTACGGGCACAGAGAGCCATCCCAGACGGGCTGCTTGCTGTGCTGCTGTTGCACTTGGGTGTTGCTCAGTGTTCCGTAATCGCGTTGCACGTTCCCTGGGACTGCAAAGCGCTGACATGTTCCATTGATCCTTGTTCTGATGCACTGGTGTTGTGCCTGTTGCAGGTGTGTAGCGATGAAGCTGGAGCGGGAGGGAGCGTTAGTGTTCGCTACCCCAACACGGAGTCGTACGACATGCCGGTAGCCACACCGGGCAGGGCGCGCATTCCGCACCAGGGGCGCAGCCCTGGTCAATTGGACAGCTCATTTATCCGTGTTGAAGGTGCAATGACGCGTTGACTTGGCAGCCAAGGCGGTCGGCTTGAGGGGCATCGGAGGCTCAGCCGGTCCCCACGTGCGTACGGTATGCGGAGTGTGCATGTTAGCTGCATGGCACACGGGTATGGGGCTGGCGGGCGGGCGGGCGAGCGCATTCATGACCTGATGGGCTATGGTGGGGCGGGGTGCCGCATGTGTGCATGTGCAGGCGGTGCTGTGGGCTGGGTCGGCCAGGGCCGGTGCAGTGCGTTGCTTGTGGCGCGCGTTTGGGTGCGCCGTATGCTGCCGTGTTCCGCATCGGAACCGGCATTGCGAGGAATCTATGTACCACCATGCTTGGGGTATTCATGGCTGGGGAACTCGGAGGGTGGGCGCTCGGACAGGTGCGGGGCCAGCTGCGTGGGCCAGCTGCGCAGGCAGGGAGTTTGTGGTGTGGTATTGCGGCGGGCAGCTTAAAAGTCCTCCATTAGCTTGCT
Source organism: Chlamydomonas sp. KOR1 (assembly GCA_036984285.1). Taxonomy (NCBI): domain Eukaryota; kingdom Viridiplantae; phylum Chlorophyta; class Chlorophyceae; order Chlamydomonadales; family Chlamydomonadaceae; genus Chlamydomonas; species Chlamydomonas sp. KOR1. The sequence continues at coordinate 15,379 of BQMZ01000247.1, read as the reverse complement.
GCTGAGTGGCGCGGCTGAAGGGGCTAGGGGCCTGGCATGAGGGGCGGCGGGGAGCTGTGCGCGGGGCGCAACGGGGATTCCCCGATGCGGCAGGCCCAGGCTCTGCGGCTGTGGCACGGTAACAGGCTGCGCGCCTGGTTGCTGATGCGTGACACAAGGGACGCCACAAAGGACATGGCAAGGTGTATGATCGTCGTGTGGTCACAATGTCTTGATATGGGACACACGCGGGAATGCATGGACAAGGGAGAGAGCTGGTGTGCGTGATCGGGGCTCGCTAAGTGAGCTGCGTGGGGTATGGGGTACATGTACGGTACAGCAAATATTCATCCGCGGTGGCCCTGCGCTGTGGCAGGCACGTTTCCTGCCCGCATGGGCCATAGGGGGTCCTTGGTGGAGTACGTAGCTCGCAGCGGCTTGCGTGTTCGATGAGCCGGGCGGGCGCGTGGTGCTGTGTGGGAGTGTGGCGGATGTGGGTCTCGCTGCACAACATATGCATTCTTTAGGCGTTTTATCCTTGTACGTGCAGTGGAGTGCCTGCAGGGCTGCGGCTGGCTTGTGCAAATTCTTGGCGTCGTGCGTGCGGCCGGGGCAAAGCCCGAAAATGACAATGGAGTTGCGCAGGAGGCCCCTTGGGCCGCCGGGCGTGGGCCTGGCTATGACATGCATGGTGCTGCGGAAAGGCGGGACTTTATATGGCATGAATAAAGTGGACTTGGCTTGCGCTGCGACACGCGCGGCCTTGCAGAAAGCCCCAGAAGAATATGGGCTATTGGGCATCTAGCATGTTGGGCAAACGGTTGCCTGTCCTGGGGGAGTTGGGCACGTGGTGGTGGTCCAGGGTGGTCCGAGGCGTGCCGTTGCGCGCGACCTTGGCCGTTTGCGGCCACGTGGCGTTCATTTGCGCAGCATGGGGTCGGCCTTGTGCGCCGCCGTGTCTGCGCCCCTGAGCGCCCCGTGTCTGATCTTACATCCGCAAGCTGCGGCTCTGTGTTTAGTTGTCCTCCGTGGAGAGGCGAAGAGAGCGTCACGTCAAGTGATACCTGAATGATCCTGCGTGAGCTCACGAGCAGGAGCTCGTGCGCTGGCAGCAGTGCTTCCGCATTGCCGCCATATGTAAAGAAGCACAACGGGCGGCCAGCCTGCTGCGTACTGAACGGTACCTGATTTGTGCCACAAACAGGCAAACAACGCGGCGCCCCGGTGTCGTGTGCGAGTGCACCCTGACTCCCCGAGGCTGAGCATTTGGTTTGCAAGCACATCAGCATTTGGTGGGCGCCCTTGCCCCCTGTTTACTCGGTGGTTTCTGGCCGAAGGCCTGGCGAGGGTAGAGCAGAGACAACCAGCCAGCTTGAATGCAGCAACCAAGGACAGTACTTACCCTGGACTTCTCTGGCTTGTTGTTCAACTGTTTGTTGCCGCTTTGGAGTTTGGACCCTGTCTGGGGGCGTTGCTGTCGTAGCAGCTTGGTGCATGCGCTGGTTGGGGCGTGCCGTTGGTAGTGGCTACACACCCCTGGCGACCCCTCTGTTGTGGCGCGGCTGGTGGGCCTGATTGCCGTTCTTCGTTTCTGGGTTGGCAGTTACTGTTGTTTATTGCGTTGGTTTCCTGGTTTGGCTCAGGCTCCCGTGGCCTTGCCGCTTGCCGCTGTCCTGCACAGGAGTGGCGAGGGCGGTTGTATGGTACCAAACTACCGGTAGCCGCCCAACGTAATTTCCTTCGGTGGGCCGCGTTGGGGTGTACCTGTTACCCGGTGTTGTGGTCAATTGCTATGCTTGAGCTAAAAAGCCTTGGCGACCGCGCGTCCAGCCTCCCCTGGTTGTAGCAGCCGTTCCCGCTGTGAAGTTGTGGAAGCTGTTCTGCCTTGCTTTGCGGTCATCAGGCCCCACGTACGGTAGGGGTCAGTGTGTCCCTATCCTTGTGCGGATTTGTGAGTTGGCGATGGCAGTTCGTTGCTTCGTCCGTCGGTTCCCCGCGGGCAGCTGACACGCTGACCTGGATGGCTGTCTCACGACCCCGTGCAGCACACATGCCAGGCCTGATGCAACTCAGCGGCGTATTCTATGCGTTTGCCACCGCAGCAGTACCAAGAACCTCTGCAAGAACCAGAATCCCATGACGCGGTTTATCATAGCCTGCCACATGGTAGTAGGGCAGTGCACCTGTTTGGCACAACGCCATCATGGGCAATGCCATCTGTAGCAACGCGGGCCACGTGCCGTCAGCGGACAAGCCGCAGCCGCAGTCCACAACCCCTCCTGTCCACAACCCACACGCAAAGCGATCGCACCTAGCTGCTCAGCCGTACGCAACCACACACAGGACCGGTAGCTCCAGTGACTGCAGGCAGTCTTGTGCGTCCCGCACAGAACCTGCCGCACATGCTCCCCTGTGCTCCACCAGTACAGTGTCACTGTAGCTCATTGCGTACGTGGCGGCAGTAGGACTGAACACGACGTCCCCGCCCGCCCTCCCACTCGCGACATCAGCTCTAGCATCACACAATCGTCCAGGTCAGCGAGGACACTGAACGCAGTCTTCCGTGAAGTGGCAACTACACGCTTGCCGCATGCGCGCCACTCATGGCCCCTGCCCCTGCCCCTGCCTGCCCCTGCCCCTGCCCCCTGCCCCCCTGCCCCCCCCCCCATGCCCCCCTGCCCCCTGCCCCCTGCCCCCCGGCCCCTGCCCCCTGCCCCCACACACTTCCTCATTGCACTCCTGCCCCGCTGTACCCGCAGCCACCACCATGCCGCGGCCCTCGCTCCCCAGCCCCGCACCCGAGCCGCCAATCCCCAAGCAAAGCCGCAACTCACAAGCTCTCAATCCGGCCATCGGCCACTCCCGTTTACCATACGCCCCTGCTGCCGCTCACTGACTCTCTCTGCGCCCAGATGCATGCACCACTCCTTTGGCTGAGGGCGAGAGCCGCTCACGCCAGGCCCTAGACAAAAACCCTGACACGTCCCGCACCGTCAAAGCCGCCCGCCCGAGCCGGCTTCCTTGCTTCCCATGCCCGTAAGCGGAAGCAAAGCCACCACACACGTCTTTATTCCACCGGCATTCCATTCACATGGCCCAATCAGTCGTTTGGTCGGTCAACTCGTCGTCGCCTAACCCTCCGCGCCCCAGCCATCTCCTCCACCGTCTCCCTGCACACAGGGCAGGGCACACTGCCTACTGGACCTCCATTCATTCTGCCACGTCCTTCGTTTCATTGGCTCCTCCACCGTGTTCAACTAACCCTCCGGGCTAACCATCTGCTCCACCGTCTCCCTACACACGGGCAGCGCAGCGCCGCCACCACCCGCCGCCACACCACGCCCCGCGCACACCCCGCGCACAGCCGGTGGCGGCAGGGCAGCAGCAGCAGGCAGGGCGCCTCGTCCTCCAGGCACACCACGCACGGGGCCAGACGGGGGGCGGGGGCGCGCGCGTAGGCTGTCGTACAGGTGTGGGTGGTGTTGCTGGGGTGGCGGCCGCCGCCGGAGCGGCGGGCGAAGCGGGAGTAGGGGTGGGGGTGGGAGGAGGAGGAGGAGGTCGAGGGGTGGGTTGCGGAGAGTGGGCGAGGGGGAGCGGGGGTGGTGCGGCAGGGCGGGGAGGGCCTGTGTGGAGGGTGAAGGAGGCGGGGAGGACTCGCGGAGGAAGGGGTTGGGGGCGGCGGGGGGAGAGGAGGCTGGGAGGGAGGACTCGGGTGGGGTGGGGGTGGTGCTGGCGGTTGCAGCTGGGACAGCGGGCGTAGTGGCAGAGGTGGTGTCGGTTGCGGATGTTGCATTGTCCTTAGCCGCTGTGCCTGTGCCGGGGTGGGTCCCGGACGGGGCCTTCCGCTCGGGGGCCTGGCCGCAGCAGAGGGCCTTGGGAGGTGGTGGGGAGGGGAAGGGGCGTGGGCGGGAGGGGGCGACAAAGGTGGTCAGGGCGGGGCGAAGAGGGGAGGCCATTGAGGGCCACGGTCTGGGGCATCAAGGAGTCACAGTTTGTTGCAACAGCGTCGAAGGTGCACTGGGAAGCTCCACCAGGGGCTGCCGAAGACCGTACTGTATGTTATAAATTGTTCCCCACCCCGGCCGTTGTGCAAATGCAATCACCCAGCGCCAGCTCAAGCCGAGCAGCACGCCCCGTGCCGGAAAGAGCATGCCTCCTGGTCTTCGGCCTGCTGGCACAATGCAGAAGCCCAACGCATCCCGCGGACGCCACGCCTACCGCCCCGTGCCGGGTTCCCCCATCAATGCCCTGCCCCTCCCACCCTCCCCACCTGTACCGCCGCCTCGATGTCCGCCTCCAGCCGCCGCCGCACCGCCGCCGCCGCAATGTACGACAGCCGCGGTACGACGCCCGCCCCGCCGCCGCCGATCGCTCGTCGGGACCCTGCCGTCGCTGCCTCCGCGTCCGCCGCCCCCGGCCCGAACACGGCCCCCAGGTCGGCGTTGGGGTGCAGCAGCTCAGCCAGCACCGCCGCCTGGCGCATCGCGGCAACCTGGCGGAAGGAAGCAGCAGAGGCATTCCATCCATGAAAAGGAGGCTGAAAGGGGCGGCCCCGGACTCAAGGAAAGGAGATCAGCACACGAGGGGGCCTCAAGGGACGCCAAATGGCACGACGGTAAACGTGTTACGTGAAGCTGGCTACACGCCCGGACAGCGCTCCAGTGGTGACGCGGCGGGACACGTTTGCTTCCGTCCCCCTGCTGCTGTTTCACCCACCTGGTGCGGGGATCTGCCCCTGGCGTCCAGCTTGCGGCGGGGGTCAGGGAACTGGGGGCTGGCCAGGTGGGTGTGCTGCGGGGAAGGAGGGAGCACGGAAGACGGGGACGGAGTGTGACGGTAGGAAGGCACAACGACAGGCAGAGTGTGTAGATGGACGCGGTCGGTGAAAGAGGCATTTGGCGGGAGGGGGGCAAGGGTTGCCAGGGGTGACCGCTGGCCCAACCTTATGATGAGCAGCTGTCACGGCCCAGCCCGACGTACTTCACTTCACGCTCCGCGTTCCATCGTCCGCTCCCTCCCTGCCCCTATACCCCCCAGCCAGCTCCCCTCAGTACTTCCTCCCCGGCCCCTATTCCCCTCACGTAGCGCCTCAGCAGCTCCGCTGCCGTCTTCCTGCCCCCCTCCCGCATCCCCTGCCCCGCCGGCCCCTGGCTCCCCCTGCCCCGCCGGCCCCCCCTTGGCCCCCCTGGCTCCCCTGCCCCCCTCACGTAATGCCTGAGCAGCTCCGCGGCCGCCTCCTGGCCACTGGCGGCGGCGGCGGCGTGCAGCGGGGTGGAGCGGGGCAGCAGCATGAGCAGGTCGTAGCCCACGTCAGCCTGGGGAAGAAAGTTTTGTACAACCGTACGATCGGATCGACACACCGGTACTGCAGGCAAGTAACGTGCCACCAGGCTTCCGAGGTGCAGGTCCGGTGGCGCAGTGCTGGTGTGGGCACCTGGAAAGGCGCAAAGGTGCAGCAACAGAATGGCACGACCGGCCTGGCAGGGGATGGGGTTGTTGAGTGGTTTTGGCTGGCATCTACGAGCAATCACATCAATAGTAAAGTACTCATAACTTATACAGCATGGGAGAGCAGGTTGCGGGTGTGGTAGTGAGCGCGTGGGGAGGAAGGTGGCCATAGCAGGGGGCAGGAGCAGGGGCAGCAGCAGACCACAGGTTGCGCCCGCCTGGGTCGGAATGCTCTGCCGGCGGTTAAACCCCCTTCTTCGCTCACCGTGGTGGTTGCCGCCACGTCCGCCCCGCGCGCCAGCAGGCACCGCACCACGCCCGCCTGCGGCCGCACGGACACGAACACCGGGGCATGCTGATGTGGGTACGCACAATTGATGGCTAACACACACAAGCACGGGACAGCCGGGTGAGGCAGGGGCAGGAAAGGCAGCAACACACACGCATGCTAGGAGGGATTGCCGTACCGAGACCCCACACGTGCCTCAGCAGGCCCCATGCCACCAGCCTAAGTGAGCCCCGCACCGCCGCTGCGCCACCCACCTGCCCTGCCTTACCCGGCCCCAACATGCCGAGCACCTGCTCCAGCAGGTCGGAGAAGACCGCAACCTCATCACGTCTCCACCCCAAGCGTTCATTCCATCCATTTGAATCACCGCAATGCCCTCGCGCACCCACGCGCGCTCGCACATGCTCTCACCTGGTTTGCTGCGCAGGCGTAGTGCAGGGGCGTCATGCCGCTGATGGACCGCGCGTCCAGGTACCTGCGCTCAGCCAGGGGGTGGGGGGTGAGGGTTGAGGGGTGAGGGGTGGGGGGTGAGCACAGTGCTGCAGCAACTGGCGGTGGGGATCACCGCAGCTGCAGCTGCGGTCCCATTCCATCACACGCGTAGGCTTGCAGCTGCTGTGACTTTGTGGCTTAAGAGGGGACGCATCAGGGAGGACGTCCAGGGACGCCGGGGAGGCGGGCAGGGGCGGGACGGTGGGCCACCGGAAGGGCACGTGATTGCAGCGGGAGCCGGGTTGCCGCACAGCACCAGCCTGCCGAGCTGGGCTGTGCCCAACATGTATTTTATGCCGGGCATTACCGTGACTTGGCGCAATCGACATCCAAGCCGCGCCGTATTGGCTGTGTTGTAATGCAGCAGTACACATGCATTCATATGGGTCACCCCCCTTCCTCCCTTCCGTCCCCTGGCTCCCTCCCCTGCCGTCCAGGTCTGGCCTCCCCCTCGTCCCCCACCTGCACGGCCCCGCTGCTCCGCCAGCGCCTCCGCCCTGTTCCCTTTCCCCTACGCCCCACCTCCCCACCCCTTGACCTCATCCCTGGTCCCCTGGTTACCTCGCCCTGCCCCCCCACCTGCACAGCTCCGCAGTTGCCCGCTGCCCCGTCAGCGCCTGCCCCCGTCTTCCCGTCCCCGCACATACACACACTGCCCTCCTCCCTGGTCCCCTCGTCTGCTGCCCCACCTGCACAGCTCCGCAGTTGCCAGCTGCCCCGTCAGCGCCTCCCCCTCTGTTCCCGTTTCCGCCCCCCCACCCCCCGACACACGCACACCCTTCCCTCCTCCCTCGGCCCCCACCTGCACAGCTCCGCGGTTGCCAGCTGCCCCGTCAGCGCCTCCACCGCCGCCACGTGGCCCCTATGCGCCGCCAGGTGCAGCGCCGTACGGCGGCACAGCGGGTCGCACGCGAACGGGTCCGCACCCTGGGGTGCGTGGGCAGGGCGGTGGAAAGATGGAAGTGATTGAGGTCTGTTGATCAACGTGGGTTAGCTACTATGACGTGCGCAAACAGCCGGGCTGATGACAGTCCGCCGCGAGGACCTGACTTGGCGTAGCAATCAGGAAGGGAGGTGGGTGGTACAGGCAGGGTGCAGTAGAGAGCCTGCGCAGTGTGCCATCGCTAGCCCAAGGCCCCGTGGCCCGGCGCCCAGGCTCCAGGGCAGTGATGCTTCACTGGGCGTGCGCGCAGCGGGAGCTCAATCCTCCCAGCCCCAACTCCCCTAGCACTGCCTCACGCGGAGCCCACCCCATTCCACTCCACCTCACCCCATCCCCCTCTACCCCATCCCCCTCTACCCCACCCCAACACACACCTGCGACAGCAGCCACTTGACGGCGGGCGCCTTGTCGCACAGCGCCGCCACCATGAGGGCGGTCTGCGGCGCAAGGGAAGGGGGTGGAACCGCAGAGCGGCGAAGTCACTGAACCGACACAGCCACCATCAGGGCCGAGTGCGCCACACAGGCGGGCGACCTCTCGCAGAGCGAGACGACAAAGTAGCCGTCCAGACAGTCATGTGGCCCAAAGGGGCTTCGCAAGAAAGAGACGAGACAGTGGGGCAAGGTCAGGGTAGGGTAGGGAGGCGCGCTGCTGCTCAGACACGCCCTGCCTCCTCCCTCCTCCCAATGCACGAAACGATGGCCGTGTGGCTCGCCGCATGGCTCACACCACAGGACCCCAATCCTCCGCCCCACTGCCGCACCTCCCTTGCCTCCCCGTCTATGCATCCCCCAACCCCGTCGTCTTTGCTGTCACTTGCCAGCCCTCCTCTTCTCGTGCAGGGCCCAGCGATTCCGTGCTTCCCTGACGCCTTTCACGCTTTCCTCGCGGTTACTCGTACCCCCATTGACACTTGTGTTACGTTCCAGATGGTGTTCCAGATGGTGTGGCCGACACGATCCCTCCACGAACACACTACCGTACCTCAAGCGGACCAGGCGCACCCTGCTCCACCCGTCTCCGCCCGGCCGCACCATCTGCCTCGCCTGGCCCCATCCCTCCTACACCTCCCTGCCCTAATTCACTTCCCCACCAAGCGAAGGCGCACGCTGCTCCACCCTTCCCCTGGCCCCACCCCTGCCCCATCTGTCCCTTGTTGTTTGCAGTCCCGCAACCCGCAAGCAAACGCGCTCGCCGGTTGCCCCATCCCCGCCTGGCCGCACCACCTTAGGCTCACCTGTCCCTTGTCGTTGTATGCGTTCAGGGCCTCCCTCAGCTCCTCCCGCCCCACGCCCCCCTGGAGCCCAGCCTCGGCCAGCGCCGCCAGCACGTCCACACGCCCCTCCGCTGCCGCCACGTGCCACACCTGCAGCAGAGCGGGAGGCAGGACGGGTGGGTTGGAGCCGGGTTGGAGGCGGGCCATAGAGCACATGGCCAGCGCTGCCATTGCGAGCGGGTACTGTGTTGGGTGGTTTTGCCGGTTGTGGGCTCGACAGGCGCGGGGGTGGGTGTACCCGTGCATCGGCGGGTGCGGCAACGGTGTGTGCAGCAGCGTGCAGGAGTAGGTATGTTGCTGCGCAGCAGGCATGGTGGTCTTATATCGCCAGCGTGCTTGCCGTCGCTTACCGTCTCTTCGTCAAGGACGGAGCGGTAGCGCAGGAGCTCGGGGTCCCGAGTAAGGATGGACTTCAGGCGTGCTACATCCCCTCGCCGGGCCGCCTGGTTTGCCACACGAACAGCGATTTGCAGATATGAAGCTTCACATGTACGCAAGTATTACTTGCGATTGTTGTCTGCCGCGCAACCCTGTGAGCCTGGGTGCCACGGCGACGTGTGACAGAAGTCCCGCCATGCGTGCCAAGCCGCTGCCGCGGTGGCTGCCTCAGTCAATTGTCCACGCTGATTGCACTGAATGAAAGCACCGTATGGACATTGTAACTCACCTTCAACAGCTCAAAACCTGGCTGGACGCAGCGCGAAAGGGTCGAGCCCATGTCGCCACCCCACCCTTTTACAGCGCGGGCAGCCTCTAGCAGGTGCTGAAGCTATTGGTCATGTATTTTTGCTGTGCTGCATAGCGGAAGCTCATAGGCAATGGAGTCCCCGTTGGCAGGAGACCTGGAGCAGCACGTTCACAACTGTGGACACGGGCTGTGCGCCAAGATTATCTACAAGGCTTTTAGATGTAGAATGCAAACCATATCCCGCTATTTCCAGTGAGAGGAATGCGCGCACGCTCCACACTCACTTCCTTTCCTCACATTCCTGCCTAACTCCAACGGCCGCATCTCCACGCCTGTCAGTCTGACGAACCGCAAGGCCGCGTAATACGCCGACACGTGTTGGAAGAACCCGAGTGTGGAAGATGCAGGTGAGTGCGGCAGCATCTTACGTTGTTACGTACTCAAGAGGCGTGACCGCGTCGCACCATGTACAGCAAGCTGAGGTGATTGCTGCCCACAGAGCGTCCAGCACTGCCGGACTGAACACAAGTTTCGTTATAAACGCTGCTGCCGTAGGCACTGCTGCGTGCTGCCGGTGCGGCTGCTTGGGGGATGAGCGTGTGGCAAGGGAGGCCTCCTGCCTGCTGGGCCCAGACACAGGCGCCGGGTATCACCTGGGTCCGTACCCCCGAAGCCCCTTCTGCCCGCTCCCCGTGTCCCTGTACCTGGGCCTCGTGCGGGCACGTGCCACCACCCCAGCACGCGGCACGGTGCAAGGCCACCGCGAACGTGCTGACACGTGCCACCGCCCAATGCGTGGCATGATGCATGGCCACCGCAAACGTGCCTAGGAAGGACTGAGCGCCCCTGGTGCGTAGGGTTGAACATGTGAGACGTGCGTGGCTTTGTTTTTCTTCGTGAGAAGGTTACAGGGGCTCGGAATTCGGTGCTTGGCAAGCACATGTGGGCGGATACTTGGCATTTACATGGGTAGTGGAGCGGACAGCGGAGTGAGATAGGTGCAGTTCCGTCCCCAGGGCGCGCACGGTTCTGAGTAGGCAGGGGCGATGTAGAGCTGCTGTACCAGGCTGCTGCACACAGCCGCAGACCGCAGCTGGCTGCATCCCCTTTCCCCCGGCAGGCAGGTCGCAGCGGCACGCACACAGGGCTGCCAACAGGGCTGTCGGCAGGCCTCCAACCCGTGGCGGGCTTCCGGCTCGGTCCTTTGCAGCGAGCGACTCCATTGACACTCAATGGTAACCATGGCTAAGGCCGGGTGAGGGCCGGGCCAGGCTGGGGCCCGTGGCGTGGGGCTGCAGCCTCCAGCAGCCGCCATCACTGACGCCCGGAGAGCGGAGACAGGGCATGGCGACCTGCTTCCTTGTGTGCGGGTCAATGTCTGCGGGCTTCCTGGCGTTGCAGTCAGGGCTTTTGCAACCACGCAGTGCTGTCGATCCCTGAGAGGTGCACCCTACGGTATGCAACCATCAGTTGCATCCTGGCAGATCCAGCCGAGCGAGGACTGCCAGACCAGTGGAGGCATGACGGGGCCTCCTGGCACGAGAGCAAGAGGGATGCTCAGGACCATCGAGAGCACCTCGGAGCACCAAAAAGGCGTCAGGAAGGAGCGGAGTGCGGCACGGAACCCATGCCGCCGTGCTTACTGTGCATGATACCGACCATGCACAGTAAGCTGAGCATGTACTATGTGATCCGCCTGTACGGGCATGGCGCAGGTGAGGTACCCTACCCCCTTGCTGCCTCCGTTTACCTTACCACTTGGCCGCTCCACGGTTACCCACCTGAGGTGTGCCAACCTCGTACCCCCGCACCTGCCTGCAGCGTGCCATCCTCGTGCGTGTACTGCACCGATACGCCTGCGGCGTGCCAACCTCGTGTACCGCACCTGCACCCCTACACGCAACGGAGGCAGTGTCCCGGTCTTCCAGGATTATTATGATTCTGACGGCCATTTGGGCTGCTGTCAGGATTTTCATTTTTTGAGGCAGAGTTCTGACCGAATCAGGATTTTCAAGAGGTTTTGCCCCCAGGTTTGGCCCAGAAATCCTGGAAAATGTACGATTGTCAGGATTTCCAGACCCGAAAGCACCAAAATTATGAACGGTCAGAATTTTCCGCCAAAGAAGACCGGAACACTGAACGGAGCAGGTGGTGCAGGCCGCACCGACCTGCATCCATGCGCAGGTTTACGACTACTGAGACCTGCTCCACGTGTACCTCTGTAGATGCGCACTGAGAAGGGTACATGTATGTGTTCGTACAACAGCTGAGCGCTACGCGCCGTGCTGCTGTGCACCACCTGCATCGAAACTGTCAGGCAGGTTTGAAGCGTTGGTCGGTTGTTCTCCCTGGTTGGTCAAGGCGCAGGACGGGGCGAGGCACGTGGGTCTGCAAAATCCATCCTGCGCGCAGGGCACAGCAGAATGCCATTTTGTGTGGTTGTTGTGCGAACAACGCCTGCAGGCTCACCTGCTATTTGTGAGGAGTGGCCATCCATGCGTCTAGAATGGTCTGTTCCGGGTCAGGCCTGACCTAAAGGAGCCAACCGCTCAGACAGCCTCGGCGTGAGCATCGCAATATACGTTACTAAGCATACTTTTTCGTAGACGCTTGGAAGCCAGCGACTCCTTTCCTTCAGCTCCAGCTTAAAGTCTCCAGAAGAAAAGCTCAAAACCCCAGACATGTTCGGCCGCGGGCCATTTGGGGGCTTATTCCCTGGAAATGATTTCTTTGCCAACCCCTTTGCGCACATGGATCGGGTAATGGGGCAAATGTTTAACGACCCAGTCTTCGGTGCTCGGACCGCAGCCCGCTGCTGGCCGGCAGCCGCACAACCAGTACCAGCAAACCAACAGGGTAAGTCGCGAACCTTGATTTCGCGAGAGGGCCTCCTAGAACCTATCGGTGCCATCAACTGCACTCATGCGCCTTCCGCCACGCCCTCGCCAACAGCAGCAGCAGCGGCCCATCATAGAGGAGGTTGACAATGAGGAGCCCGACACCAACCGGCGCACGACCAGCCCATTGTGGAAGAGCCGGACGACGGTGCGTTCTGGGCGCAGCGCTGCCCCGCTACAGCGCCTCTGTGACCCTAGCCCTGTCACGCCGCCGGTCCCGCGTGCCTTGCCAGTCATACGTGCCTGGCGTGTACGGCGGCCTTCTTCGCCTTTCATCCTGGTTGGCGTATTCGGGTTCTAGGACTGGCTTGCTGAACAATGGAGGGGCCGGTTGTTTCCTTCCCAGGACTTGACCTGCTGACCTGGTAAGGAACGGTTTAGCACAAGCAGGTCCCTTGCACCTCCCCTCATGAACTCGCTGCAGACGGCTCGCCCCACGACCAGCCGCCTGCTGCCCAGCGGCGGCGCAGGCACAGCCCGCAGCGGGGCCCTGAGGCAGTGCCACGGCAGCAGCAGCAGCAGCAGCAGCAGCAGCGGGGCGGCTTCACAGCAGGTGAGGCATGCAGAGCAGATATCCTGAACGGGTGTTGTTATGCTGCCGAGTTTTTGTGCAATGGTGTTGCACTTGTGGGCAGTTCCTCAGCGGTACTTTGCGTGCGAGACACCGGACTAGGTGCCCCGCCATTCATCACCACCTGCCGAACAGCGCCAATACCGGTACAGCTAGAGCTGCTCCTCAGGGCGCTAGGTAGCCCAACTCACATCATAAAGGAGTGTCCCCCTGCCTCTCCTGGACCGTGGCGCTGCGATCCCGGCGACCTTATCCGTGCCTGACCAACCTCTTTCATGCCCTCATCCCGCGCCCCCACACCCACCACACACCCAGACCCCTTCAGCCAGCTGTTTGGTGCGTTGGGCGCGGCTGCTGCGGGCGCTGCGTCCGGCGGCGTCATGGGCGGCTCCTCGTCTGCCTTCGTGTTCAGCAGCAGCAGCTACAGCGCGGGCGGGCCGGGCGGCGTGACGTATTCCGCCTCCAGCACCACGCGCGTGGGGCCCGGAGGGGTGAGTCTGGGCACGGGGCAGGTCTGTGGCCGGGAGTTATGGGGCGGGGCAGGGGGCGGGGCACGGGGCGGGGCAGGGGGCGGGAGGGGTGAGGCGGGGCAGGGGCTGGGAGGGCTGAGGCAAGGCAGGTGGCAGTTCCAAGCACGGCTATTTAAAAGTGTTGAGGAAGGGAGGGGCAGACCTCGGGCAGCCAGGGTTCAGCAAGGACGGTCGTGGAGGAGCGTGGAGCGCTGGTGGGGCTGTTAGGAACTTGGGATGGCGGCGGAAGCATGGCGGCTTCCTTGTTCGTGTTTCCATCCTGTGGCCATGGACGTTCTGTAGCTTTGTTCAATATGAACGGAAACCGCATCGACCCTGTATGTACGCAGTACCCGTCTGCCGCTATGTCGCAAGCGCAAGCTACCACCGTGCTGTCCCGTGCGCCCGCAGGTCCGCGAAACGCAGTCCGTGGTTCGCGACGGCCGCAGCGGCACGGAGCGTGTGACCATTGCTCGAGGGCTGGCGGCGCGAGCGCACGCTGGTGCGCACACGCGACGCGGCGGGGCGCGAGCTGCAGCACGAGGACCTGCGCGGCATAGACAGGGTGGGGCAGGGGCGGGATGGGGCAGGGAGGGTGGGAGGGTGCGAGGGCGTGTGCGGGACGCTCGGGATGGCCGTAGCATGTGGGCTGCAGCATGGGGGCATGCAACGGGGAGACGGCGGGGTCCTGATGAGTGTGTGTGCGGATGTGGTGCCGAGGGCGTGCGCTACCCCACGTCGGTCACTGCGAGCTCCTGTCCAAACCTTCGAGGTTTTCCGACCCACTTGCACTCATGTCGATAGGTCCTGCACCCGTCGCTTCTCAACCCGCCGCAGCACGAGGCGGACGAGTTTGACGACACGTGGCGGCAGCACGCGGAGCGCAGCCTGGGCCCTGGGGCGTTGGGGGCAGGCGGCCGCCTGGGCGGTGGCGGCGCCGGCCGCTCGCAGCGGCCGTTGGCGCTGCCCAGCTCCACAGGACACGGCGCTGGTGCGCCCGCCGCGCCTGCGTACGACACCCACAGGCAGTACGGCAGCGGTGGCGGCGCGGGAAGCGGCTCTGGGCGGTACCGGGCGGGGCGGACGCGGCAGCGCCGCCGCCGGTTGGCAGAAGTGCCAGCGCTACGCACTACGGCGGGGGCGCTACTGCAGCGCATGCGGGGCAGAGGGTGGGCGGAGGTGGTGCTGGTGGGAGCGGATCCGTACGGGGGGCGGATCCGTACCAGCAGCGGTACGGCGGGCGGCGGGGTCTGGTCAGTACGGCGGTGGCGGCGCGGGCGGGCGAAGCGGGTATCCGGCGTACCGTTAGGTGCTGCGGCAGGACATTTGACATTTCATGTTGTGCTCCGGTTGATGTGGCAACACTTTTCTTACTGGCCCTGACCACACCTGGGTGATGCGTTGTGCGGAGGTGGTGCACGGCAGGTGCCCCCAGGTGACCGTGCCTATGGTTACCGCTTGTGTAGGGGATTTGGTGCGGATGTGGGCAGACGACTAGATACAGTGAGTGCCGCGTGTGTCCTGATTGCCAGGGTTAAAGACATGCTACGTTTCCTTCTGTCATGGAAACGAGTCTCACTTCGTAGGCGCTTCCATGCATATCGTGTGTGTTGCAGACATGCTTGCTCGCTGCGCTGCCCCGTGAGCAGAGCCTGCGCGTTGTGCGTCCTCGTTGTGGAAGGTCCGCGGCGCGTGGTGGCGTCAGGGTCGTGCTGCACGGCGTGTTGGGCGTTGGTGTGAGGCCACAGGGCACAGCTGCGTGGCGGATGCGGTGCGGGATGCAGGGTAGCCTGTAGCACGTTCAGGCAAGGTTCAGGCAAGCATGATTAGGAGACAGTGTGAGGCAAGCCAAAGCAAGCGGGTGGCAGGTCGATGACTGGCGAGTCAAGCAGGTGCGTGCACGTGTGTGGTCGTGGTGGCGGGGCGTGGCGGTGTGCGGCGGCACGCGCTGCCTCCTCCCTCTCCCACTCGCCAACTCGACTCCATGAAGCTGTTGCTGGGTGCTGAGCTGTGACGGTGCTTTGCGTCTGAAGGCACAGCAAGCAGGGCAGGTCACAGGCGCGTATGCGTTGGGGGGCTATGCTGGTACTGGTAGGTGCCGCACCGGCCCTGCTCAGCCCACGTGGTCTTGGCCAACCCCCAACAGCTCGCGTCGGAGTTCGGTGTGCGCTGTGCTAGTGTAGGGCATGCACGGGCGTGCGATCCTGGCCAACGTATTTTGGCTGTCCCCTAGTTGTTCTGGTTGTGCAACAAGGTCGTAGTGTTACCATGTAGAGTATGACGGTGT